>JAXGGA010003720.1:0-98060 GCA_038373865.1 Uloborus plumipes | reverse complement strand
TTCTAACAGCTTGCATTCTTTTATTTCTGGAGGCTACACTCAATAAAAACGTTTTACTTTTGTTTGAGTAATCACAAGATCCGTATTATTCTCACTTGGGCGTAGTGGATGACCTTCCCTTTTGTTCATTTAATTTTTCGCTGGTTATACATCTCTTCTCATGCTTTCGATGACAGAAATTTGGCAACAAAAGGAACACAACAGTTCAATCACTGAAGGGTGAGGAATTCCTCAATTTCCTAAAAAATGTTCAGTTTCCTAAAATTCCCAAAATTTACAACTTTGTCCTAAGTATTCTAAAGTCCGGTGTTGGTATGTCTTAGAGATATTTTTCATGTTAGAGCAAAAAACAATTTTATATTGAAAAATAAAATGATATCAACATTCATACTATATACAGGGTGTCCACTCCAATCGTGGACCAATAGCTAATTTCTAAACCGTTAGAGATAAGCATATAGTTTATTTAGGAAAAAATCTCCAAATTACGAAAGGAATTTTGGGTCCATTCAATGTTTTTCAAAAAATCAAATTTTGAAAGAGTTACGAAATTTAAATTTTTATACAGCCCCCGAGTCCTATCAATCATATTTAGCAAAACATTCTTGACACTGTAACGTTTAAAACTAAAAAAAAATCACTCTTCTACCACAAAAATTGACCGAGTTATGAGGTTTTGAAAAATCAAGATTTTGAAGGATTTCGCAAACGGTCCCTTAAGTGATCTCTCGATGACGTCATAAAACAATGCAAAATCTTGATTTTTCAAAACGTCATAACTCGGTCAATTTTTGTGGTAGAAGAATGATTTTTTTTTTAGTTTTAAACGTTCCAGGGTCAAGAATGTTTTGCTAAATATGATTGATAGGACTCGGGGGCTGTATAAAAATTTAAATTTCGTAACTCTTTCAAAATTTGATTTTTTGAAAAACATTGAATGGACCCAAAATTCCTTTCGTAATTTGGAGATTTTTTTCTAAATAAACTATATGCTTATCTCTAACGGTTTAGAAATTAGCTATTGGTCCACGATTGGAGTGGACACCCTGTATATATATATAGACATATATACATAGATATCTATCATAGATATATACATAAATAGAATATATATACATAGATATATATACATAGATATCATACTATATATATATATAGATATATATATATATGCAATTGCACTTCATACTTTCTTGTTACTCCTCCTAAATTGGTTATTTACTTATGCGTAACAATAATAATTGCACTAATATCATCGTAATGATATTAAAATAACATTGAAAACTGACAAGAAGAAGGATATTCCTAAGTCCGCGCTTGTGTCATAAGCGCAGTCACAATTTCTGGGGGAGAGGTGAAAAAAGTCCTTCGCACAGTTTTGTATCAGGAATGGTGTTACTCTTAAAAAATAAAATCTCCTGAAAGCGTTTGACACATTCCCCGACCACAGCGTCTCCAGCATACGTTAATATATGCGACGGAAAATTACAATAATAAGATTCAAGATTTCCCCATTTGTTTCGGCGGCAGATGGCAGCACATACTGGCGACTATTCCACCGAAGACAGAAAAAGAATATTGCTCCGCTAGGATTGGTAACGTGTATCAGGAATGGTGTTACTCTTAAAAAATAAAATCTCCTGAAAGCGTTTGACACATTCCCCGACCACAGCGTCTCTAGCATACGTTAATATATGCGACGGAAAATTACAATAATAAGATTCAAGATTTCCCCATTTGTTTCGGCGGCAGATGGCAGCACATACTGGCGACTATTCCACCGAAGACAGATAAAGAATATTGCTCCGCTAGGATTGGTAACGTGCAATTAAAACTTGTTAGTTTATTGTTTACTAAAAAAATAACGGGCAAAAATGATTGATGACTAAAATTACAAAAAGTGTTGTGTGCATTAGAACTTTTCTTGGTGTTGTCATTTACTTGATGGTGGATTTTTTTACATTTTAAAGCAGCAATTTTGGAAAATTTCAGAACATGCCAAATTGGCGATAATGAAGAAATGTGTCAAGCACGAAATGCAGTAAACCCCCGATCATCCGCGGAATAGGGGGCACGGTCATCGTGGAAAAGCGAATTTAAGGGATAATCCGAAATACGGGTAAAAAAAAGCTGCACTTTGTAGTGGGTTCTATTTTGTTTTTTGAAAATATTTTTTATTTATTTTTTATTTGTAGCAATGACTAAATTGTTGCATGTCAAGACTCGCGCCTACCAGCCTTTGCCTTGGTCCTCCATCATACAGCATCGCATGCAGGCGGCAGTGGCGTCATCTGTTGAATGGCCTTGCAACCAATGAGCCATACGAATGGTTGTCTTCTCTGGATCTGAACCGCGTACGACCGTGATGGTTATCCAGTACTTTTTCCACTGCGTGGCGCAATATAGCCTCCCACGGCTCCTCCGCCACTTGCCCCAATTCAACCAACTTATCCACTGCGATTTAACGAGTTTAAGTCAAGGGGCAAAGTTGAGTTACAAACCTATCGCAATTTGTGTGAAACACAACTTTGCCCAATTTTTTTCCCCAATTTAAATTTTACTTTTTGCTGAAACTTCATATGAATTATCAACAAAGCAAACGACAATTTTGCAGCACCCATCAACATCTCATATCCTTCTCAAGTGTTTTTTCTTTTTTATTAATATTTATTCAATTTGCTGCAGTTCCCGTTATTGCTCGAGGATTTAATATGTTTATTGAATAATATAGTCCAGTCATGATGTACAAAACTAAAATCTCAGTGCTAAAACCGCAAATTACGATGCAGTTCTAAATTTTTAATATGTTGTTTGGGTCACTTAGGGTAGTCTAAATCTAAGTTTGCACTTTTCTAAAACTTGTGCTCGCTGCGAAATTCGCGAAAAACTTCGAAATTTGCCGGCTTTTTTTAGTTTTTACTTTAACTACTAAAGTATGTAACTTTTGATGACACATGAATGTACCCATTTTAAAGAACTAAATTTACAGCAATATAAGTTCAAGTTGCGCTCTGTAGGGTCAATAGTTTTGGAGATATCGTGCTTCAAAAATTGATCTTTTTTGGCGAAAAATGAAAAAATTATGCTTTGATCATATTTTTGACCAAATATCAACATAAATTCGTATTCTGTCAGGCAAAAAATAAAAATGTAATTGCATTGCATTAAACCAGCTTTTATTTAAGCCCAAAAAGAAATCTGTACTCTCAATATTTCATTTACAATCGCGGAAAAACAATAATTCGAAAATTTTATTTTATTTATTTTTTTTTATTTTTAGAAATGAGGAAA
The DNA here is from genome assembly GCA_038373865.1 of Uloborus plumipes. Taxonomy (NCBI): domain Eukaryota; kingdom Metazoa; phylum Arthropoda; class Arachnida; order Araneae; family Uloboridae; genus Uloborus; species Uloborus plumipes. Next base: position 94,769 of record JAXGGA010003720.1, on the reverse strand, counting down.
ATTATTTTCTAATAATGATAGGAGGACAACAAATCATGAAAAAAATGCATAGAATGGTATAAAAAGAACAACACTGTATTAAAATATTATTTTAATAATTAAAAATAATCTCGAATATTTTTTTCTCGCGATTGTAAATGAAATATTGAACCTACAGACTTCTGTATGGGCTTAAATGAAAGCTGATTAATTGTAATTCGATTGTATTTTAATTTTTGCCTTGTAGAATAGGATTTTATGTTGATATTTGGTCAAAAATATGATCACAGCATTTTTTTTTTCATTTTTCCCAAAAAATGACGAATTTTTAATGCGCGATAGAACTGCATCGTAATTTTACGATTTTAATGTCTAATATGATTGGAGTAATTAAAACCTTTCATATGACAATAGTTACGGGCAAAAGTTCGTCCATTTCTCAAGAATTTCTTTCAAAAATGAATTCATGCAAGTGACCCAGATTCAATTTGACATCTGAATCAACAAACAATTTTATTTCTTAACACTATTGACGTTGACAAGAAGTTCAAGGTATAGAGTGAAACGATCTGATCGGCTAAATTGCGTACATTCGACCGTCTACATACGTAATGTTGCCACACTGGAGTGCAGTGTTCGAGGTGCACGCCGCCCCTACGCATCGTTCCTTTGAAAAGCGTCCCATCTTTGCTTCCTCAATGAAATAACGAGGAAACATTTACTTGAAGTCCAGAGAAAATTCCCCAAATCGGGGAAAGTCCGAGTCTGTATTTAGAAGGCTTGCAACTATTTTGCTACTGGAAGCAAAAATGAACTTCTGGTCACTTACCTGGAAATCTATACACTAGTGTAACAGTGAAAAAAGTTGAAACAACTAGCAATCGAAATTGCATTATGGAACGTGTTTTTGGTCGTATAAATTATTAGCCTTCATTAGCGCGCTATCGAATTTTAAAATCTTAAATTCTGCCGAAATTTTTACGTAAAGTCGCTGAATTTAACTGAGTCATAGTGAAGGGTGACCGTAATTACAGACAAAAAATCAAATGATAAATTACCTCAATGAACCTATTATGTGTCTGTTAATTTTTTGAATACCAAGTGCAGTTTGATGAATTGTTTGACACTTCGGGAGCAGCAATTACTGCGTGCGATAAAATCCTCTACTGCTCAGGAACCGCGCTACCAATCCTAGTAGAGCAATATTCTTCATCTATTTTCGAAGGAACTGTTGCTAGTATGTGCTGCCATCTGCCGCTAACTCAGAGAGTGATAACGCATTATTTATTCCATCAACTTTATTTTTACCCTTATCGAAAGAATTTATTCAGATATTATCTTTTAAATTTGGGCAAAAATCATATAAACCTAAGTTTTAAAATTGAAACATGTTTATTTGGACGATGCATTAAAGGAGCGCAAATACGAAAAGTGGACGTCTGCTTTCTACAAGCTGTCTTTTGGATCGAAGTAATGCTTCCAATCCTATCAATGTAATTTCCATCGTATAAAATGATGCACGATAGGGACGCAAGGAAGAGACGGTAAAGTGGCTCCGGCTCGGTCCCTGTTAAAAATTAATACCACCACCACCACGCAGCGAAGAGGTGGATCGGTGTATGGGTCAAGCCCGTTCCAGATATTTTATTTTTTAAGAGTAACCCCATTCCTGATACAATACTTTGAGAAGGAAATTTTTCACCTCTCCTCCAGAAAGTGAATTGTGATTGCGATGTGACACAAGCACGGACTTAGTAATATCTTTCTTATGGTTTTCTTGCAATATTATTTTAATATCATTATGATAATATTTGTGCAATTGTTATTATTACGAATAAGTAAATAATTCCCTGTGGAAGAAAAACAGGAAAGTATGAAGTGTAATTCAAAAAGAAAAAAAAAAGAAAAAATTTGCATCAAAAGTATAAATGTTGAAATTTTTTCATTTTTAATATGGAACTCTTTTTTGCGGGAACATGAAAACATGAAAACATGAAGCTCCAAGACATCAGTAGACTGGACTTAAGGGTTTTTAAGACAAAGTTGCAAATTTTGGGAATTTTAAATCACTTCATATGAATTATCAACTAAGCAAACGACAATTTTGCAGCACCCATCAACATCTCATATCCTTCTCAAGTGTTATTATTATTTTTTATTCAATTTGCTGCAGTTCCCGTTATTGCTCGAGGATTTAATATGTTTATTGAATAATATAGTCCAGTCATAATGCACAAAACTAAAACCGCAGTGCTAAAACCGCAAATTACGATGCAGTTCTAAATTTTTAATATGTTGTTTCGGTCACTTAGGGTAGTCCAAATCAAAGTTTGCCCTTTTCTAAAACTTGTGCTCGCTGCGAAATTCACGAAAAGCTTCGAAATTTGCCGGCTTTTTTTGAATTTTTTTCTTTATAACTCCTGAAGTAACCAACTTTTGATGTCACATGTATGTTCTCATTTTAATGAACACTAAATTTGCAACAAGATATGTTCAGTGGGCGTTCTGCAGGGTCAATAGTTTAGGAGACATCGTGCTTCAAAAATTGGTCATTTTTGGCGAAAAATGTTAAAATTATGCTTTGATCATATTTGTGATTAAATATCAACATAAATTCGTATTCTGAAAGGCAAAAAATCAAAATGTAATTACATTGCATTAAACCAGCTTTTATTTAAGCCCAAAAAGAAATCTGTACTCTCAATCCTTCATTTACAATCGCGAAAAAACAATAATTCGAAAATTTTATTTTATTTTTTTTTAGAAATAAGGAAAATAATTTTTTAATAATGATAGGAGGACACCGAATCATGAAAAAAAATACATAGAATGGTATAAAAAGAGTAACACTTGTATTGAAATATTATTTTAATAATTAAAAATAATCTCGAATATTTTTTCCCGCGATTGTAAATGAAATATTGAACCTACAGACTTATTGTATGGGCTTAAATGACAGCTGATTAAATGTAATACTTTTGCATTTCAATTTTTTGCCTTGTAGAATAGAAATTTATGTTGATTTTTGGTCAAAAATATGATTAAAGCAGTTTTTTCTTCATTTTTTCCAAAAAATGACGAATTTTTGATGCGCGATATCTCCTAAACTATTGATCCTACAGAACGCCACTTGAACTTATATTGTTGTAAATTTAGTGTTCTTTAAAATAGGTACATACATGTGTCATCAAAAGTTACATACTTTAGGAGTTAAAGTAAAAACTAAAAAAAGCCGGTAAATTTCGAAGTTTTTCGCGAATTTCGCAGCGAGCACAAGTTTTAGAAAAGTGCATACTTATATTTAGACTACCCTAAGTGACCCAAAAAACATACAAAAAGTTAGAACTGCATCGTAATTTTACGATTTTAATGTCTAATATGATTGGAGTAATTAATAAATTCCATTTGACAAGAGTTACGGGCAAAAGTTCTTCCATTTCTCAAGGATTTCTGTCAAAAATGAATTCATGCAAGTGACCCAGATTCAATTTGACATCTGAATTAACAAATGATTTTATTTCCTAACACTCTTGACATTGAGAAGAAGTTCAAGGTATAGAGCTACATTCTGAAACGATTCGATCGGCTAAATTACGTACCAGGGAGTATAAGGAAGGAGATGCATCTCCATGATACCGGTTTGGCAAAAAATTTCACTTCCGCCAGGGAGCGCTGCTGCAACCTTAATTTGTTTACATCCCGTAGTCTAGCGTTTTAAAGCGCATTTAAACAAGGGAATTTCCTAAATATTAGGAAATTTAAAGCTGTTTTCGCTATGAAAGCTGTTTAGAGAAGCATAGAACACTCTGCTTCATCCTACGTTTATAATATATTTTGCATTCGAAGCGTTTAATTTTTGCTTTTGAAGCAATTCTTCTAAAACCTAATTTGATCTGCTGTCACTCAGGTGAAGAGCTGGATGATTTATAAATTTCTTCATTGCATAGGTGCGCATAGGGGGGGGGGGGGTTAAAACTAATTTATTTATTTTTTTGAATTATTTATTAATTAATTTTTTTAGTTTAAATTATTTACTGTTTTTTAAATAAAAATGATTCCTTAATTTATTTTTTTAATTTAAATTATTTTTTTGTTATTATTTTTTATTTGTTTATTTTGTGTGTGTGCTTGGAATGTCTGGAAGAGAAAAAAAGCGATTCTATTCTGCGCAAAATTAATACTTTTAAAAAATTAATAATGTATAAAAAATAATAGTTATAATTTAAAAAACAATAAATAATGCTTCAAAAAATAAATAAATATTTAAAGAAATAAATAAGTAATATTAAAAAAATAAATAAAATGAAATACATTAATAAAAAAAAGAGGCAAAAATAAAAAGCACAAACGGGTTGTGAAAATGGGGGGGGGGGGGATGGGTAGGTACCTCTGCTCTATTGTACATATAAACTGTTTTTACCAGCTAATTCATTCATCTTTCTGTTGTGTGCTGTGCAATCGGTGTTTTTTTTTTTTTTTTTTGTACATTGTTTTTGAAATTGCTTTTCCACTTAGTTGCCCTTGTAAGACTAGAAATGACTTTAGCTTGCTTTTGACAATGTTATTGTCAATATGTATGTGATTTAAGTTTTTAAAAAAAAAAACTCAAGTAAATTAATAATGATGAAAGGATACATTAAAGGATATTTGAACTTACAATTTGCGGTTAATTACTTTTCCTCTTATTACTGGTTTCCATCACTTTTACAGTGCGTCCCAAAAGTTTAGAGACAACAAGGTTTCCAAGTTTTACGAGAGAAAAAAAGAAACAACGATTTCAACACAATTTAGAATCATGAAAAATATCCATACAATAATAATATTTTTAATTAATTTAATTATACAATCACAGATTTTGTGATAACAATTAAGACTCAAATTTTATTGTCCCAAAAATTTATAGACAGCTCATTATATTAATTTTAACATTCAAATTTTTAAGCCGTCTTTTCTAATAACTTCAAAAACACGATCAGGCATTCTTAAAAGAAGATTTTGAAGAACTTCTGGCTTTAATGAAAACCAACTACGTTCAATTTGCAGCCTAAGATCTTGAACTGTTGTAAACTGTCTTCCATTAGCATATATATCTCTCGCTAGTATTCCCCAGAGGTTTTCTATCGGGTTTAGGTCAGGACTCGGGCTAGCCATTCCATAACAATTACTTGGTTTTGTCTAAAACATTGTATTGTTGAATTAAACGTGTGAATGGAGCAATTGTTTTGCTGAAATAAACATTCGTCCCTACCTAGCAACTTTCCAAATGGCAATAACTGTACATTAAGAGTTCTCTGATAGTCTTCGGAGCATTGGCGGCCTTTCAAAAAAGCAATATCGGTTGTTCTATTGAAAAAAAATGCTCCCCACACCATGAGTGAACCTTCTCCTTGTTGCCTGCTGAAAAAGGTTCGGGGTTCTTTGCAATATCGTACTAGTAATGTGCCCAACCATCCGGGCCACCTAAATTGAACTTTTTTTCATCACTAAAAATAACACTTAACCATTCATTTGTCCAATTCATATGACTACGAGCCCACTGAACACGAGCGTTTTTATGCCGACTTGTTAACCTCGACGAACGACGTAATTTGCGATATTCAAGAAATGCACCTGCCTGTAGCCATCGATGTATTGTTGATGTTGACAATGAAAAGTTTACCCTATTACAAACGGACCGTGTTGACAGATTCTGGGTCGAAACTAATTTCAAAATCTAGTGTAGCCTTGCTTAGGGTAGTCTAAATCTAAGTTTGCACTTTTCTAAAACTTGTGCTCGCTGCGAAATTCGCGAAAAACTTCGAAATTTACCGGCTTTTTAAAATTTTTTCTTTATAACTCCTGAAGTAAGCAACTTTTGGTGTCACATGTATGTTCTCATTTTAAAGAGCACTGAATTTGCAACAAGATATGTTTCGTGCTTGAAAATTGGTCTTTTTGGCGAAAAATGAAAAAATTATGCTTTGATCATAGTTTTGACCAAATATCAACGTAAATTCGTATTCTGTAGAAAATTAATGTGTGTTTGAGGTGCACGGTACCACCACGCCCCAAACAGGGAGTAAAAGGAAGGAGATGAATCTCCATGATACCGGTTTGGCAACAAAATTCCACTACCGGTAGAGGGCGCTGCTGCAACCTTAAGTTGTTTACATCCCGTAGACTAGCGTTTTAAATAAGGGCATTAAAAAATATATTTCCTGAATTTTTGGAAATTTACAGCTGCTTTTGCTATGAAAGCTGTTTAGAGAGGCATGGAACGCTCTGCTTCACCCTACGTTTATAATATAGTTTGCATTCGACGCGTTTAATTTTTGCTTACGAAGCAATCCTTTTAACACCAAAATTGATCTGCTGTCACTTAGGTGAAAAGCTTGATGATTTATAAAATTCTACATTGCAGAGGTGCCCAAAGGGGGAGGGGGGCGGGGATTATGGCGCAAGTTGAGCCCTCAACATTTGGGGAGGGGAGGGATTTTTTAAAACTAATTTATTTATTTAAATTATTTTTCTTTTATTTTTTTTAATTTAAATTATTTACTTTTTTTTACAAATTATTCATTAATTAATTTTTTCAATTTAAATTATTTCTTTATTATTATTTTTATTTATTTATTTTGTGTGTGCTTGGAGTGCGGAAGAGAAAAAAAGTGATTATATTCTGCGCCTAATTAATGCTTTTAAAAAATTAATAATAAAAAAATGAGTTTTTAAATTTAAAAAGTAAATAAATAATATTTAAAAAATAAGTTAATAATATTAAAAAAATAATACTAAATAATATTTTAAAAATTTAATAAAATAAAAAGTGGCAAAAAGAAAAAACACAAAAGGGTTGTGAAAAATTTGGGAGGGGGATGGGATTTGCGCCATCGAGTTTGAGGGGGAATGGACACCCCTGCTCCATTGTACATATAAACTGTTTTTACCAGCTAATTCATTTATTTTTCTGTTATGTGATGTGTAATTTTTTTTTTCTTTTTGTACATTGTTTTTGAAATTGCTGTTCCCAGTATTTGCCCTTGTAAGACTAGAAATGATTTTAGCTTGCTTTTGACGATGTTATTGTCAACATGTATGTAATTTAAGTTCGAAAAAAAAAAGAATTAATCAAGTAAATTAATAATGATATGTAATTCAAATAATATTTTCAGTGGTCATTGAATTCATATGAGAACTTAAATGAAATATGAGAAACTAAATAACTTTGAAATCATTTTTCTTAACAAATCTCTTTCGAGGGGATAATCGCATGCGATATCAGCACAGACTATATCAGACCTCTCTCAATTACCACGCATCTGCTGCCCGAAAGGAGCCGGCTACCTCGCGTCCGTCTCCCAGCTGACACCGCAGAAAACTCGTGGTCCTCGGCGAAATTCTCCTTCCCCTTCTCGGTCAACACTCATTTCACCCCAGCGCCATCTTTTCGGCGCGTTGACAAAGGAGATGAGGTTATTTCCTTTTAGACCCCCTGGCAAGCATCATCCTTTTTAAATCGTCTAAGTTTTGCTACCTCAATGAATAACGAGGAAGCGTATACACGAATATTGGCTTATGTACTTCTCATCGCTCATCGGGTAAAGCCCGAGTCTATGTTTAAAAGGCTTGCAGTTCGTTTGCTACTGGTAACGAAAATGAACTTCTGTGCACTTGCCTGGAAACTATACAATATTGTAAGAGTGAAAAAAGTTGAAACAATTAGCAATCGAAATAGCATTATAGAACGTGTTTCTGGTCACATAAATTATTAGCCTGCATGAACGCGTTATCGACATTTAAAGTCTTAAATTCTGCCGAAATTTTAAAGTAAAGTCGCTGAATTTAAATGAGTCATTGTGAACGATGACAGTAATGACAGACAAAAAATTAAATGATAAATTACCTCAATGAACCCATTGTGTATCTGGTCATTTTTTGAACACCAAGTGCAGTTGATGACTTATTTGACCCTTCGGGAGCAGCAATTACTACGTGCGATAAAATCCCCTACTACTCAGGAACAGCGCTACCAATAATAGTAGAGCAATATATTCTATTTTCGATGGAACAGTTGCTAGTATGTGCTGCCATCTACCGCTAAATCGGAGAGTGACAAAGAATATTTTATTCTATCAACTTTATTTTTTACCCTTTTCGAAAGAATTTATTCAGATATTAACTTTTAAATTTAGGCAAAAGCATATAAACCAAAGTTTTAAAATTGAAACATGTTTTATTTGGACGATGCATTCATGTGAAAGGAGTGCAAATACGAAAGGTGGACCTTTGCCTTCTAAAAGCTGTCTTTTGGATCGAAGTAATGCTTCGAATCCTATCAATGTAATTTCCATGGTATATAATGATGCATAATAGGGATGCAGCGAAGAGGTGGATCGCGGTATGGGTCAAAACTTTTCCAGAGATTTTATTTTTTAAGAGTGACCCCATTCCTGATACAATAGTTTGCAAAGGAATTTTTTCACCTCTCCCCCAGAAAGTGAATTGTGACACAAGCACGGACTTAGTAATATCTTTCTTATGATTTTCTTGCAATATAATTTTAATATCATTATGATAATATTTGGGCAATTGTTACGATAACGAATAAGTTAATAATTCCTTGCGGAAGAATAACAGGAAAGAGTGAAGTGTAATTTCAAAAAGAAAAAAAAAGAAAAAATTTTCATGAAAAGTATAAGTTGAAATTATTTTGTTTTTAATATGGAACTGCTTTTTGTGGGAACATGAAAACAAGAAAAATAGCTCCAAGACATCCGTAGGATCCTTAAGGATACTTAGGACAAAGTTGCGTATTTTGGGAATTTTAAATCACTGAAATTTTTTTTGAAATGGAGGAATTCCTAGGCCCTTGAGTGATTGAACTTTTGTGTGTGTGTGTGTGTGTGTGTTTTTTGTGTTTCGAATTTATATCTATTAAAGCGTGAGAAGAAATGTATTACCAGCGAAAAAATAAATCATTCATTGAGTGTACCTCCCAGTAATAAAAGAATGCAAGCTCTTATAAACATATAGAACGCCTAATTTCGATTATATTACATTTCTATTTACATTTCTATTACATTGATGCATTCTATTACATAATTTCTACTACATTGATGCATTAAAAATTTCATAACAGTCTCGTGCTCGTGCGACAAACAGTCACGTGTCAGTGCCGCAGATCTGCTGATGCTGACAAGAGGTGGGACCATCGATGCATGACAGGATAACGGGCGGGTCCTAACATAAACCAGTCGTTGGAGAGGCGGGTTGTCGCCAACTTGGCAAAGTGTAATATTGCCCTTTTCGAAAACATATAATTCATTTCATTAACAAAAACAATTTTCCACCGAGGAATCTGCGTACATTTTTTTTTTATTTTTTTAAATGAAAGTTCAGGTCATTTTTGCGCCGACTTCAAAACTTATGTTTAAATGTAGTGTCGATGGTGTTCAAAGAATAAAATTATTTTTTACTTTTTAGAGCACTTGCCGAGTGAAGTTCCGAAGTCGGTTCAATTTTTTTTTTCAAAAATATTTTTATTTAAATGAAAGTTCAAGTCATTTTATGACGATCGACACCAATTTCAGTTCAATCGGATGATTAGTTATTTTGTAATTAATTCTTAAAGGCGCCCGATAAGCACCGCCCTTAGTTTATCCCCCATCTCCGCTGATGACGTCACGGTTCACCTTTCCTCCTTCTCACTCTGGGAGCTCGCTCGAACGTTCCCAATGGAACAGGGGTCTCCAAACGAGCGCACGAGCGACTTTTGAAAATTACCCAAAGCTCGCGACCAGTCTCCCCACCCCTTCCTCACTACTTCATAGATACAGCTCATGATGCAGATCATAGTTCAGAATCAGGCACATTTTTTTGTATTAGAAATAGTTGAAATATATGTAATAACTGCACTTTCAAATAAGCGTTGAGGCAATTCTATGATTTAAAAACACGTTTCAAGTTTTATATTACTCTTCTGTTTCCATTCATAGAATGTAGAATTGTTCTTCGAGCATCATAACTGACATTCATTAAACATTGCGTTAAAAAAACTAAAGTAATCCCTTAAAAAATGATTTCAAATTGGTTTATATCCAATTTGGATATCGAAGCTACCTACTCCATAACATTTAAAATTTCCTACTTAATTATCATTTGTTATTATTTGTAAAAAAAAATTCTATTTATTACCTGTTAGAAACATTTTGTATAACCTTATTAAATATTTTATGGATTTAGAAATTTTCCCTAATTCCTTTTTCTTACTATGCTTAATTTCTATAGAAACAAATCACAAAGCATTATAAAGAAATTTTTAAAGGTTAGATTAAGACAGAATACAGAAGCTAAACTACTTGATGTCAATTCGTGGGTTAACGATTAATATTACCTTTATCGTAATACTAGCTGTGGGGCCCGGCGTTGCACGGGCTTTAAAGTAGTGATGAAAATTTAAATAAACTACTCGCCGTCAAGGCGGTATATAATGATGTATTACCGCCAAGGCAGCTCGCCTTTAAAGTAGCAAGGAAAGTTTCAGTAATGATATATAACCGCCAAGGCAGTTCGCCTTTAAAGTAGCGAGGAAAGTTTCAGCAAACTACTCGCCGCCAAGGCGGCTCGCCTTTAAAGTAGTAAGGAAACTTAAAACAAATTACTCGCCGCCAAGGCGGCTCGCATTTAAAAGAGGGAGGAAAGTTTTAGCGAAACCGGTTTCAAAAAACTACTCCCAGCTAAAGCGGCTCGCTAAAAAACTTTCCCGCATAAAAAAATCAATCGCATTATTTGCACATGCTTCCTCAGGAATAAAAACAATGTCAAGTAGCACATATTTAACACTCTCCCTAATAAACAAATACAATTCCCTACCAAAAATAAATATTTCCAAACCGCTCTCTTCCTGTAACATTAATTGCAAAATTCCAAACAAAAAAGTTGTTTTAATATTTAGATCGCAGCCAAAAAAAATCCCTGCTAAAAACATGAATTACAATTTAATTTGAAACACATTTTCAAAATGGTACCAGAAAAAAAATATAAGTCATTAAGTAGGCAGAAATTCAAGTGAAACACGGACGATCGCATTATTTGCCCTGTTGAAACGCCGTAAAATGAAATGCTTTTAAGAAACGAAATGAAGAAAAGGACACCAACAATGAATTTAAAAGATGTCGCCATAGCAACGCAATAAAACGTTAATAGTTTGATCAGGAAAGAGGTTTTCGAACTCAAAGTTCAAACGCTTGTAACTTTTTTTCTAGTGGAGATAAAAGCTTGGTTCTTCGACTGTAAGTCGAATCAATTCTGGGGTTAAAAATATCGCTCTATCCAATGGCGTAAAAATCAAAACTGTTGAATAATTAGTTTATTTTTTATTGATGGTTTTAATGAACCAAGTATTGCAAGAAATCGGGTGAAGCCTTGCAAAAGGCAAGTTTAAAAATTGAATAACTCGTGCTGTGTTTAAGTTAGAGAATCGGAACAAACTGCATAGGACGGACAAAATTTCTCTGCTTCCAACGATATGTAACATTAATATGTGCAAGTAATTTTTAACTCCAGTATTCGGCGATTTACGTGAAAATTCGCCTTGAATTCGAATAAAAAACGAATCGCTAATCGAATCTTTTCAAACTATAGCCTAAAGTCTTTCTGGATAAATGGACTATTCAACAGAAAAATAATTTTTCAAATCGAACCAGTAGTTCCTGAGATTAGCGCGTTCAAACAAACAAACAAACAAACAAACTCTACAGCTTTATATATTAGTAAAGATGTGATATTAGAAACTTGTAAAATATAAATACACGAGAAACTCTCACAGTAGAGTAAATTATACCTACCAATAGACTCGGCTCATGTAAGCATCTAAAATCTGGCCCAAAGGTGCGGGCCAGATTTTAGATACTCGCGGGCCATAGCTTGGAGACCCTTGCAAAATAACATCTGTAGCATTCTCAAAATGGCTCCAAGCACAAATTGCAAATATTTGTTGAATCTTGTTGCAAAACTTCAACATTTAACACACCAAACAAAATATTTTTTAGTGCACAAAAGAAGACAAGAATGGTGCAAGCACTATAAAAAAATAATAAAAATAACCTGAAAACTAAAGTTTACAAATACCTTTGTGCTATTGATGTAGAGAAAATTACAACGTTAAGGAGGCACAAATAAGCAGGGATACTGTAGACACGTGTTTCGGCGTTGCAAGGAACACCTTTACCAAGGAACGCTTTTGTCGGATGTCTGTGCATCCATAAGCTCAAAATTTTTTGCATGGAAAATGCGTTCCTTGTAACGCCGAAACACGTGTCTGCAGTATCCCTGCTTATTTGTGCCTCCTTAACGATGTAATTTTCTCCAAAACTGAAAACTGTTTGTGTTCTTCACTGTTCCATTGCGAAAAATATTTTACAGTAATTTATTTAATAGTAGGGTTGGTTCGGGTAAGTGGGCCACCCCTTTAAAACTGAAATACGCATAGTTTTTGTATTGTTTTTTACTGATTATGTTATATTTTATCACTGTGATTGTTCTTGCAGATATTTGGGTTTCATGGAAATTCCGTTTTAGATCATATAACTTATGTGAAAAAAAATTCCAAAAAAAATTTTTTTGCGAGTTAAAGCAACATTTTTCAAGAAGTGTTTCAAGGTTTTTTTAGCTTATTTTTTCTATGTTCATGATGTTTTCCTGTAGAGTTTAACACGAAGTACACATTGCAATAGTAATTTTTACGCAAAGTATTATTAATAAGTGTTTAAGGGTAGGGGTCCCACTTACCCCGTAGTTTTCCCCTATTAGGGTAAGTGGGTCCCCTGATAATAATTATAATTTCAAAATGAAAAGCAGTTCTGATGAAGCAGTTTCTGAGATGAAATGAAGATAATGATGCATACCTAGAAGGAATTAATGGTTCAACTACAAAAACTGCGAAAGCTAACTATGTATGGTAACTATATATTTGAGAAACTTGTATCAAAGAAAACGTATTATGAAGTTCCAATTTTAGAATATGATACAAATGAAAAAATTACTCCTAAATTTAATAGAAAGAATAGAAATAGCTACACTTTTTATTGGTTTGATGTAAGTGATGTTAGAATTATAACTTAAGGATGAAATGATAATGTTTCTCCCTCAGGGAACTTCAAATAGACGCTGCCATTGTTCCCATTTTTTTCAATGCATATATATATTTTTTTATTTTACCAAAACCGATCTCAATCGACTCTAGTATTTATTCAACACTAATTTATGTTTAAAAGCAAAAAATATGCCAAACGGCTTTTAATAAATTTCACAGACGTAATTATTTTCTGTTCCGCTTTATAATTTTCTGTGTCATATACGTTTACCCAGGTAGCACACTTCGTTGAATTAACGTTTTAAAATCGTTGCCATCGTTGAAAATCCGTTAGGTTGCGATTCTAACGATTTTACAACGTTTTTAAAACGCAAATGTTTTCCGTTGAAAACCAAGTTGTGTTTTTAACGATTTTACAACGTTTTTGTAACGCAAATGTTTTCCGTTGAAAACTAAGTCCAAAAACAGCAGCAGTCTACATCTCAACACTCTCGTCTTCTCTTGTAAGCAGCCATTACTTCAACGGCAGACAAAGAAAAACATTTGTAAAGAATGTTCATCTCAAACGTACGTAAAGTATTGGAAATTGTATTTCACTTACTATAAAATATTTTATAATTCTCTGTTTTCCATTTTTTCCGTATTGTTTTTTGTTTTATAATTCTCTGTTTTACATTTTTCGTATTCTTTCATAGTTATCTGCATTCACGTATAAAATTTTAAATATTCTATGTGCATCGTTAAAATTAAAATTGTATATAGTAATTGGTTAATTGTGTTCCTGTTCTTTTTTTTTCTTTTTAATTTCATTGATTATGTGAATTTTGAGAAGATGCATCCTAATATTAAAAGGAAATCGTAATTTAATTTTGGGATAGATATGAAAACTTCAAGAGAAGGAACGCTATTCTAGCATTATTTCGAATTGATATTTTGGAATCGGCTGCCATTTTGAAAATAGTTGTCGGAAGTATATTCTGTGTTTACAATTTTATTACGTTTATTTTTTTAACTAGCGGATTCATATCATTGCTAAGAAATAAAAAAATATATTTAGATGCTTAGAAGGATTTTTAAACAATATTTAAATAAAAATATGTAGTTTTTACACATTTTTATCAAATATTCGAAATATTTTGAATGCAAGGTTGAGATTACTGTATGAAACATAAGTTTCGTACGAAAAAACTATCAGCAATTATGCAGCAGTCAGTTTAATGGGACAAAATCAGGAATAATATAGTCTAGCTGTACATCTCCCTTTGTGGTTGTATTCGTGGTGTGGTTCCCAAGGGGGTGTTTTACCCCTTTTTTGGGGAAAATCAGATCATTTTAATGCAGTCTCAAATGATATAAATTGGCGCGACCACTTGGCGATATATCTCCATGCTTTTGGTCGCCAAGTGATTGACGCCAACTTGGCGACTTATCGCCAAGTTGGCGACAAATTTGGTTTTTTTTTTTTTTTTTTTGAATTTGGGTTCAATTTGGCGCTATTGGCGATATTTTGCAAAATATCCATTGAATGATGGTAAAATCGGCGATATTTGGAAAATAAATCATTGTAAAACATTTTTTTGCATTGTTTCGTGGCAACTAGAGGTGTAAATGTTTGAACTGCTACCTTGCTCACTCCAAGCACTATTTTAACACTTAAGGCATCTACTAAGTTATTTACACGTAAAAAGAAGTTGTGAGGGGTCCAAACCAGATTTTTTCAGTTTAACCTTTTCCACGAAATTACTAGGCCTAAACTTTAAAACCTTTATCAAAGAAGTTGAAATTGTTTTGTAATTTCAATATAATCTGCAAAGGAAAATTTTGGGATTAATTTTCTTATAACTATAAAAGTTATAAATTTTTAAGTGAAAAAAACACAGATAGTGTATTTTTTCTACTATTTTTCAAATTTTGGTGACTAAAATTTAATTAAATCAATAAAATAATAATGATGCGGTTCAAGCAAAAATTCTCTGACATACCATTATGAGGTCAAAAAAACAATTATATTATTTATTTTTAACCCTTTGAGCGGCCGCGACGTAAAATTCCGCTTTTAGATATTTCATTGGATGAATTTACCGTCCAGAATTTTGGAAAAAAGTACCAATGAAACTAGAAACTTAATTATTGATCTCAAGTTAATTTCAAAAAAAAAAATATATATATATATATATATATATATATATAATGTATTACTTAGAGGCAGAAAAAAATTATTAAGTGGTTCTAAAGTAGAACCCATGGCACTTAAAGGGTTTTAACCAAAATATTGATGAAAAAAAATGGAGATTGTTTTAAACTTCTCAAATTAAAAAAATCAAACTTTAAATTTTCTATTAAATTAGTTTTTGCTTTTAATGTGGAAAATATGTTTTTAATCACAACCTTTTATAGAATAAACATGAAATAAGTAAAAATCTTAAGAAACAAACAAAGTGTCTAAAAGAACCAAGTATTCTTAATCTAAATTCAGTTTAAGGCTTAATTGTGGACCTCTTAAAAGTAAAAGATTTTACAATTTAGTAAAGCTGCATTTGGAATATAATTTTTTAAAATGTTGTTAAACTTATTTATCAATCTATAATGGCTCTTTCTGTTTCCAGATGACCGATACGAATTTTTTTTTTGCCGGAAAACTTCAGTGAATCGTAAGTTTCTTTAACTTATATTTAACTTGGTCATGTTTAACGAATTTAGCAAGCAGTAAACTATTGCATGAAAATTATGTGTACAATTTCCATCAACTTTACTATCAGGGCTTTTAGGACCATCTTTTGTCCCAAAATGAAACAGAATTTCCAACTAGTTTCTTCAAATTTTCAATTTTTGCACTTACATCCCTTTGCCCCCTGCCTCGTATTAGAAATACATTGCTAATAGGATAAGCTTGTATTTTGACAACTTCTTAATGATAAAATCTTTTGCGAAGTCTCCCTTAAACATCATAGAAAATTCCAATTATTCTCCTATATCGTATGAAATAACACTGAAATCACTACGAATTTATAAGTTCACTTTTTTCTGCTTTACAGATGCTGTATGACAGAATCGATGCCGCAAAAACGCATAAGAATAAGAATATCGAATGGAGCATTTAAACTATTCTTCAAACATGCACTGCTCAAAAAAAAAAAAAAAAAAAAAAGAAAGAAAGAAAGAAAGATCAAATAGGAATGTTTCCTAAAATACATTGCATAATATTTTTGTCATTTAATATTTATTTATTTTGTATTTCGCTGCATTTTTCACATGCTTACTTAATCTTCTGCTACATATTTGGTTAAATTTAGATTTTATTATTGGGGAAACATTTATTAAGAGAGCTTGGAGTTGTGTGAAGTAATTGATTGATTTTGATTTGGTTAGTTTTTGATATCGTATTGTATTGTATTATATGACTGATGGGTCTTTATTTGCGCATTTTCGAGTCTATTAAATATCTGTTTTATTAAATATCTGTTTTATTAAATTTATGTATGCTCAAATTTAAAATTCACCAAACAAGTTCTCATACTTGTCTAAAAATAAAGTTTTTAAATGTTTAATTTTGTTACTTTTGTTTTTTCAGTTGATTTATGAAACAATTTAGTTTCAGTTTTTCATCTTGTTTAATTTATAATTCTTTAATCTTGAAATTCGTTTTCATTGCAAATGCCTTGTATTGTACTGTGTCCAACTGTATATCTTTTATTTTTCGAAACTTAATGTCATAAAAAAACTTGAATGTAACATAATGTATATCATAGTAATATGTTTTATTTAAATTTTATTAATTGCACATGTTAGCAATAAACTCGTTAATTTTCTTAAACTTGCTGTCGAGTTTTAGTGTTGCATTATATCTTTTTCTTTCTTCCTTTTTTTGCGACATTTTTTGTCTATTACCGATTTGTGTAGATGTAGTAGATACATGTGTATAAAGTATTCCTAGAGCAAAGGTTTCATATCTAATCCTTTATTTAATAGAGGAATGTTTAAAAAAATCTTATATGGAACCTTACACTATTTCCTTTTACGTGTAAATTTCTTAGTAGATGCCTTAAGAGTTAAAATAGTGCTTGGAGTGAGCAAGATAACAATTCAAGCATTCACACCCTTAGTTTGCCACGAAACAATGCAAAAAATGTTTTACAATGAATAATTTTCTAAATATCGCCGATTTTAACTTCATTCAGTGGATTCTTCGCAGAATATTGCCAATAGCGCCAAAGTGAGCCCAAATTCAAAAAATAGTTCTTTTCGCCACATTTGTCGCCAACTTGGCGAAAAATCGCCAAGTTGGCGTCAAACACTTGGCGACCAAAAGCTTGACGATATATCGCCAAGTGGTAGCGCCAATTCATATCACTTGTCTGCACTGAAATTAACAGGGATTTACCTCCCAAAAGAGGGTAAAACACCCCCTTGGGAACATTTGAATGCAACCACAAAAGATGCACAACTAGACTTTCCCCCTCAGAGCCTACATACCAATCTAGAAGTTTCTACGGCGGATAGTTTTTGAGTTATGCTACATACATACGTAGATACATACATACGTACATACAGACGTCACGAGAAAACTCGTCGTAATTAACTCGGGGGTGATCAAAAAGGGTTTTTCGGTTTGTTATATGTTGATAGGTACATATGCATGTGCTGAAAGATCGAGAAAATTACTCGACATTCATTCGGCGGTGAGCAAAATCAAAATTTAGACCCAAATTTGAGTGAATTTTTTTCGCTATCACAATGCTTTCCTTTATGTAAAAGGAAGTAAAAAAGCCTTTCTGATGTGCATGGAAAATTTCTACATTCTTCACGTTTGTTACAACGAACTTTCAAAGAGGGCTTTCATGCTACAAACACATGTTGGCGTTAAAAACACGCTGGATAGTAACGTCATTTCAATGGAAAGCGTTAATAATTTTTAACGTTAAAAAAAGCATAAGCAATATATTAGCGTTAAAAACACGATTGATACTAGCGTTATTACAACGGAAGGTATTAACGTTTTTTCAACGTTAGAAAAAAGGTTGAAAATTAGCATAAACAACGAGACATAGTAGCGTTGGAAACACGTTTGATACCAGCGTCGTTTCAACGGAAAGTGTTACGTTATTTTAAGGTTGAAACATTTGGTTGAAAAACAGCATAATCAACGAGACCTATTAGCGTTGAAAACACGTTTGATACTAACGTTGTTTCAACGGATGGCCTGACGGATTTACAACGTTTAAATAACGTTTACACAACGAATGTGTGCTACTTGGGTAAATGTAAGTATATCTACTTTAATTTAAACGTGTATGCTAATGTGTCTCGTTATTTATTTATTTATTTAAGCCACACCAGTCACCACCGTACCTACCCTGATGAGGGTTTAACCGGATGTGGTGGCTGGGAGGAAAGAAAGACTAACGAATGACCAAGCGCCATCTAGGAACCGTACATTAAAACTAAATATAAATTTACATAAAATAATGTACAAATTACATGGAAAAAAATAATAAAAAGGAAAAACAATTTTGATATATACAGAAAAATTCAATAATATAACATTTAAAGATTTTAGGCAGGATATTTGAAGTCTTCTATTTGAGTGCTGAGTAAAAACATTATTTTATGAAGATTCTTGCGAGTAGCTGAATGATGTAGAATATGAGCTATATTTTTGGATACAGGAAGGTTGGAATTATATGTGCAGTGGAAAGAGCTAGTTAACGGACAATTGAATACGTAATGTTCAGGAGTTCCAAGTTGGCTGCAAACACATAATGGTGAGCTTATTATCTTGAATCTGTGTAGATGTGTCTCGTTAATGGATACATTTACAAAAAAATATTTCCCACTATAATTTCACATACTTTATCTGGTAGGACCCGCAAACCCCGTTTTTAGATATGCTCACTTTAAATACACTGGCGGAAAAAATAATCCCAATATCCAGAAAGACTTGTGTTAGATAAACGAAATTTGGTAGGCGTGTTTATACAACTGAAAGATGACATTGATTGAAATTTCGCTCTCCGCGCATAAGTGTGGCTCAACTGGCGTCACTCAGAACATGCAAATAAGGCTTGTTTTAAAAGCGTATTGTGAAGCTCGTGAGTTTTTTTTTTTCCGTGAAATTTGACGAATTGCGTTCATGTTAGCCAGGAATGCCTTTAAGAAGACGAAGAAGCCATTATCAACAGCTCACTGAGTTTAAACGAGGTCGTACAATTTGGCTACGAGAAGGTGGATTTTCATTTCGCGATATTGCAGAAAGACTCGGGGGGAATGTTTCCACCAAGCATGGTTATTGGAAGCTATGGTCAAGGGATGGTACTACCTCAAGAAGATCGAGTTTCGAGCTGCCGCGTGGCACGACTGAGAAGGAAGACCGCCGAATCTTGCGTACGGCTGTGGTGCACCGTACTGCATCTGCGGATGACATTCGAGCTGCAGCTGGTACCGTCGTGACCCAAGGAACGGTAAGAAACTGTTTACTTCAAGGACAGCTCCGAGCCAGGCAGCATGTAGCCGGTATTCCATTGACTGCAAACCATTGCCGTTTCTGACGGCAGTGGTGCCAAGACAGATGTCACTGGAGGTCAAAGTGGAGATCTGTTGTAATTTTTGATGAAAACACATTCTGCCTTACAAGGAGACCTTACGGTCTCGGAAATTCAGATCGGGATGAGATTTGGCAGACTAGTAGTACCCCTTTAGGGTACTCTCAGGGTAAAATAATAAAGCACACTAGATATAAAATTCCGAGAAAATCGCCTTTCAAGTTTTGCACACAGTTATATACTATTTAAGTCTAGCTGTATGTATCGCCTGGGTGGCTTAGTCGGTAGAGCGTTTGACTTCTAATCTTTAGTCCCGGGTTCGATTCCACTGCTCCTTTTTTTTTTCTTTCTTTTTTTGTGAATTTGGTGGCTTATTCGGCAGAGTGCTGAGCTTCCAAGCCGGGGACTAGGGTTGGATACCGTCAGAAGATTTTTTTTTAAATAAATTTATAAAGTGATTGTTACAGCAAAATTGAAATTTAATTGGAGGTAATACTAGAAAAAAATATGTGATGTATTTGAAATTATAGTACATTAAAACTCTATTCACTATTCACACAAATGAGTGATAACACATTTTCAGATAAAATAAACTATGACAATGTAAATAATTTTTGCAATACACATAATCAGTTTCTGTATTTTTTTATTTTATTTTATTTATTTATTTCTTTTTTTTCTAAATTTATAAAGTGACTGTTACAGCTATTTGAAAATTTAATTGAAGGTAATACTAAATATATATATATATATGATTTATTTTTAACGATAGTACATTAAAACTCTATCTACTATTCTCACAAACAAGTGATAACCCATTTTGAGATATTATAAACTGTGACAGTGGATGATTTTTGCAATACACATAATCAGTTTCTGTATGGAAGAGTAATTATGTTGTTGAATTGTACATTATACTGTCTTAGTTCTCAGACAAGTAAAAGAGTTCCGTTTCTGGGCTAAATATTTATTATGAACTTTACAATATATACAAATGTACACACTATACAACGTGTTCCATAAGTTAGCCCTTTTGGCTTTTTCGTATTCACAGTCACTGACGTGACTATTAACAGGGAGATCGCTTCCCTCACAATTCCGGGGTCGGTATTCCGCCGAATAAAATTACCGTTTTCGTGTCTCCTGACGGAGACCCAAACGCACGACCTAGCAGATCGACATCAAGTCCAGCTCTCCCCTGAACTCGTTGGACAAGCTGACCAACCACTTGGCCACCGTGAGAAAAAATATCTTTTCCCACGGTAAGAAGAAAGGTCTGGCGTCCAGGTGTCGCCTTATCTATCCACAGCCGTGAGAACTAGCATAGGAATGTGCGATTCCCAGGCTGTGAAAAAGACACTACGTTACAACATGAGCAGGTAATCAAATTTTTAAAATACTAACCATACTTATAGAGGAATGGTTTTGCTCTTTGATTCTGCTATTTGTAAATTTATCGTCTGCTGTATTTTGCATTGAATATTCAACTGTTTATTTTTATTTTTTATCGTCGGCAATGTTCTTCTTTCTTTGCATCATTTAATTTATTTATCGTATGCGCTGTATCTGACTGGAGCATTCTATACCTCGAAAAATAATTAGAGTTTTTGGAATACTGCACATCAAACTAGTCGGTTAGTGAAGTTTCCCTGATAAAACAAAATCCGTAGACGAAATGGATGAAAATTCTTCCCACAATGAAATGTTGAAGCAGAAATTACGATCAAAATCGCTGCAAAAAGGTACTCGATTGTTTATGTTTTCGCACATATGCCATATATGACGAAATCTAAATTTTATTCTAGGCGAGCACCTCGGGCAAAGCCCTATATCTCGCAGTTGATGATTAGTGAAGGGGATGCTAGCTTTTGATTGGGCGGCAGCTAGGCCGCTAGATTGGAGTCCTGGCATGTTTAATTACACAGGTCTGCAACCAAAAAACTGCATGGGATATTTTGAGTGTTCTTTATGGTTTTCGGTGTGCTGAATTCGAAAATGACCTCCGTTTTTGTCCATCACGTACAGTTTTTCCGCAAAACGTGTGTATTGAGTGTGGTAATGTACCATTTTTCCTCTATTTAACTGTAAAAATTCTCGACTAATTTGTGATTTAGAAAAATGTTTATTACAAACAGTTTTTCCTATTTGCTTCTTTGATGTTCAAAGAGTACCTACAGTAATAAAAACTGAAAAAAAAAGGGGGAGAGAGCGAGGTAGGGCGTTAGATAGGAAAAAGTAAAAACAGGCCTGCTACACTCACCCACAGTGCCACATTGATCAGTTCAAATATGTTGCACTGGGTTCCTGGACTATTCTGCCGTGGGCAGGTAAAGGGCAGTAACTGCAAATTTTTCGATTTTAATATTTTTGCATTTTTGAAATCTATGTTACATTAGTTTTATGGTACAAACATCTTTTTTTGGTTTCCTATGAAAAAAAACTGTTTTTTAATCAATGGTAATTAGTAGTAACTGCGTTTTTCGTTACTTTGGGCAGGTAAACGGCAGTATCTGCATGTCTGCGGGATGAACATAATATGAATTGCTGTGCAAAACTTGCGTCAAGCAGCAAAAACCGTTTTCCTTTGTACCTAAACTGAGCGAAAGTAGGGGTGCCCTAATGTGAGGTCACGGGAGGTCATTGGTTGCACTTGAATGTTCCCAAGGGGGTGTTTTATTCCTTTTTGGGGTGAATCAGTGTTAATATCAATGCAGACTTAAGTGATATAAATTGGCGCTACCACTTGGAGATATATTTCTGTTTTTACTTTGTGTTAAAATAAAGAACAAAATTCAAAATTATCCGTTTTTTTTGGTACTTTCTTCAAAAACTTCAACTTTATTTTTCAGGCAAGCCTTACGCGATAGAAAAAACTAATGCCATTTTTGAAATCGGCGCAAAAAAGTACACAAAGATCAGATAACTAAATCAAAACAATTTTTAAAAAGTGTATTTTTGCAGACCTGTGTAATTAATGCATGTAAAATAGTAAACATTTTAGGACATTTATGACAAAGTTGTAAATCCTGGGAACTTTAGGACAAAGTTCAAAATCCTGGGAACTTTCGGACTAAGTTGTAAATCTTGAGAACGTAAGGACACTGAACATTTTTTAGGAAATTGAGAAATTTCAGGGACGTGCTTAAAGTTTTAGCTGCAATGTGCGCAATTTATTTTAATATTCGATAAATAATCATTTTTCTATTTATTTATTTCCTCTCTCCTAAAACATAATACATTTAAATCATTATACACCGCAGCACGCACCAATCCCAGCACATAAAAACCGGCAATTTTTTTGACATTTTACAATAAAATTGCTATATTATGCGAATGAAAAATATAAGGCAGAAAGAAAAGACACAGACACAAAATTTACCAAAAACAAACATTTATTTGGAAAAAAGAAAAATCTAGGGATAAATAAATTCATAAAATAAAAAACACCAATTCAGTGAAGAATAATTTTTCTAACTTTTTGAGCAGGAAATGGATCAAGTAAGTATGAAAAGTCTGAAGAAATACAAAAATCATTTTCAATCGATATTAGTGCGGGAGCATTAAGACGAGCATTAGTTGAAAAAATCTTTTATACGTTTTATTTGATTTAAGCTTTGAGAATGAATGTTCTGCCGAGGCAACTGTAACTGGAATACTTAGAAAATTCGTAAAGCAACTACAAAATTTAGTAAAGCATTTTGAAAACTGCTTTCAAGCAAATATTTAAACGGTTGAAATTAAAGTTTCTCTGGAATGAAATCTATAAAAACTTTTAACTCTGTGTATAAATCGGTTTCATTCACATCGTCTAATTAAACGCCAGGTTATTGAAATCGACAAATATTAAAAGCTGAGTATCTTTCTATCTATCTTTCTTTCTTTCTATCTATCTTTATTTCTTTCTAACTATCTATCTATGTCACGCTTCTTTCTCCTGGACGCCAATGAACTGAAAGTCGAACCAGGTATCGATAGATAGGTAATTCCTCAGGCTTCATTAGTTTATATTCATATAATTATACGATTTTAATTAACGAAGATATCAATTAATAAGTAGCCAAATTTAAAGCGATTAGGCCTAATAAATGATTAAATATGAAATCCATTGTTACAAAACGTGGTTGCTATGAAACAGTAATAATAATGATAATGAGAATTTTCAATGAAGGCTTAACTAAATCAAATCAGAAACTCATTAGCGATCCATTTATGTAGTACTTTTATCGCTAGCTACTTGTAGTTTTCTGGGTAGTTGAAAAGCCGTCTACTTATATTAAAAACTGACTATTTATATCTGCTTCTTTCCTTTGAGCGAGCTGAACTTACTGAAACTTTCCTCACTAGGGTGGAGCAAAAAAAATGAATTTTTGATTTTCGTAAACGGGTACTTTTCATTTACTATGAATGAGGTTTAGAAACAATTCTGTGAAATATTTCATTTTTGCGACGTCATCTTTAGTCTGCTCATTTGGCTTAAAGTTTTAAAATTTTTTCAGATTTTTCAACTATTTAAAAAAATTATTGAAATAAAAAAACTAGTTACGGGTAGTAATTAAATGGAAGAGAAAGGTCTGAAATACACGAAGAGTTTTTTTAAACAATTTTAGATTATGATTTCAGTCCGCACATTAAGCTCAAATTTCTGTAAATTTCCCGAAATTTCTGATATTTTCAACATTCTTAAAATCAGTATTTCCTTTCAATATTTACTTAAAGTGCCTTCAAAACATTTTCTTATTATTTTGTTATTTCTTAGAGCTGTGCAACTTTTCGCTTGGTCATGTGAAATTACCCAGGACTCACTACGAGGGAGTAACTGCACTTCGAGTCCCACTCGCTCTCACCTTACTTCCAACCAAGTGAGAGTACACATTTACCTTCTTTAGACGAGTCAGAAACATTTATATTGTTTCTTTGCGTCGGATATTGTTTGCGTTGGTTTTAATGGATGCACTGCAAATATAGGAAATACAAAGTGTAATACGAAAACTGGAAGAAAAATTTGGTAGACATCTGTAATGGGTCATTTGCCAATTACATTTGAATGAACTTCCGTTACGTCATTTTTTGGAAAAGCTTGATGGACGTACTAGTGGAACGAAGTGATTTGTTGGGCTTGATGGTCGAACGAAGTTAAACAACATGTTATACATTCAAATCAGCTCGATATGACTCTATAGATTTTGTCATTGATCAAATCAATGGTGGCAATAAAAATAATTTGAGTACTGAGCAACAGTATATTCCTGATATGTGCAAAATAGTTTAAACTGATAAAATATCCCAAGAATAATAAAACACAAGTCCAGGAAAGTTTTTCCAAGCCAGGTGGTTGACTACAGCAAACAAAATCTTTATAGTTTTTAAAAGAGTTCGTAACTTTCGCGGTAAAAGTGTCCTTGCTCTTTTAGGATGAAGTGCAATTCGGATGTTACTAATGGATCTATGAATTTGTGGGAGATTATAAAGAGTTACACTTATGTCTCCGGGGAAAAGCAGAAAGCTGTATTCACATCCATTCAAAACAATGTATAATTTTCACACTAGAAATATGCTGTTATCAATGTTGGTTCATAAGAGAGAACATATAAAGAAACTGGTTTTAAAACATATTATCAACGCTCAATCAAGAGAACGAACAAACAAACAAGTGAGGACGTTTCTGATCCCAAAAACAGATTTTTCAGCATCAGAATACATTGATATGATATGATTTCTTCGCATGGTGTGAAAGTTACAAAGCCACCTTTTACACGTAATTTAACAACACAATATTTACAAAGATTACTGGAAGCTGAGAATTTAAATATGATTTCTGAATGAGCTCTTTTTAAGATATCCATCACAGTTGAAAGAGCTGTCAAAAAGGTCACAAACTCTTAAAAATTGGTATGTGATCACAATAAAAGAGAAAGGTTAGTAAAAACGAGGGTAACTGGCAGAAATATCCGATCAATTTACGACACAGAGAAACAATCTGTTCAAGTCATTTGTGAGAAATGTAAATGAGTGCTCGCATTGGTTGGAAGGAAGGGGTCATAAGTAGGACCCGAAGTGCTGTCACCTCCTCGTGGTGAATCCGGGGTAGTTCCACATGAGCTAGCAAAGAATTGAACAGTTCAAACTAATAAAAAAGCGAATAAATACGGTTTTGAAGACACTTTAAGTAAATATTGAGAAGAAATACTGAGCTAAAAAATGTTGAAAATATCAGAAATTTTGGGAAATTTGATGAACTTTGAGCGCTATGCGCTGACTGAAATCATATTCTAAAATTGTTGTAAAAAATTCTTTGTATATTTCAGACTTTTCTCTTTCATTTAATTACTACCCGTCACTAGTTTTTTCATTTTCAATAATTTTTAAAAATATTTGAAAAATCTGAAAAAATTCAAAAATTTCAAAGCTTCAAGCCAATTGCGCAGACTAAAGATGATGTCGCAAAAATGAAATATTTTACAGAATTGTTACTAAACCTCATTCACAGTAAATGAAAGGTACCTGTTTACGAAAATCAAAAATTCATTTCTTTCACTCCACCCTATTCCTCACTATCTTGAAGGCGCAAAGTGCCAGTGCAACATCTCGATAATTCGAATGATTTTTTGATGCAGGAAAAAAGAAAAGGCGCGAAAGCGCCTCTTAGCGAGCCGCTTTGGCGAGGAGTAGTTTCTTGAAATTTTCCTCACTACTTTCAAGGCACGAAGTGCCCGTGCAACGCCAGGCCACGCGCGTGGTATTTCTTGAAATCTAATGAACATTTAATTATATCAAATAATATAACATCAGAATGAGGTAAAAGTTAGAGAGGGGGGACGTTATGCATCAACATGTCGCAGGAAGCTAATCTAGCTGCCCTGGCAGCTAGTAAGTTATTAAATCACGCTCTTCTAAAGTTTTTAATGCTGGAATATTGCAAAGAAATCCAAGTCTCTTATTGAAGTCTTTTTTTTTTTTTTTGAAAACGCTTCTAGGTGGACATAATAGATTGACTCGTTCGTCCTAACACTCTTTCTACGAAGAGTGTGAGCAGGGGGAGAAGAAATTTCATTAGCATTCATTTCCAATGCGAGAGCTAAATCTTTCGCTGCAATTTTAGAACTTCAGGACAGATACAAAGGAATGGTGATCAATTCCTTAAGGGGCCCTTCACTGTTAACACTACGGGTTGCACGTGGCACTTTAAGGGTGAAGTGTTGTGGCACCAGCGGCACAGCCTGAAGGGTGCCTATTGACTTCCTATGTCAACCTTGAATGTAATATTAGGCTCCCTATGGCACCTTTAGCGTACCGTAGGTCACCCATGAAGATTCAAGTTAATCGATCTGTGATGATGTCAGGAGGACAGAAGTTGGGGGACACATCCCGGAGAATTCTCTCCCTACAATTTTTCAGTGTTGAAGTTTAGAAGCGAAAAAAAAAGAAAAGAAAAAAAAACATAATTTTAGATAATGTAAGAGAAGAGAGGATTCATGTTAAACTCTGGAAGTGTTTCGGATTTAAAGACTGGATTTTTTTTTTTTTTTTGTATTAAACAGAGGAAAACCACGGAATTTTGTAAAGGGTAAGTATAAAAAAAATAGTCCTTCCTTGAGAATTTCAAACTCAGTGTTTCTGAACTTATCTAACAAAATAAGTTTTTTCTCTGTTGCCTGGACAGCAGTATTTAAGTTCATTGTAGAATTTTGCTTTGATTTCTTAACGAAATTAATTTGAACAAGCACTGTTAAAACAATTCATATCTGCTCTCGCTACTGAGAAAATGCTCTGATCCAGTGGTTGGAAAAACTACATTTCTCTTGTAGCGAACTACAACTACAACTACTTTGTTATAAATGTAGTTAACTGCAACTACAACCACTTTTTTTTTAATGTAGCGACTACAAACTACTTTCTTTTTGCCAGTGAATGTTTAGGATTATGAAATTTTTTTTTTTTTTGGAATATGAAAATTATGATGCCAAAAATGACGTCAAACAGATAGTATGCATGGCGTCAAAATGATGTATCTGAGATCAGCTCACATTTTTATAGTTCTTATTTTTCATTGCGTCTGGTGGTGTTTTCGGACAGCATTTAAGCCGATCAGATTTGAAAGAATCTTTCCCTATTTTATTTTTTTGTAATTTTTCATTTATTTATTTTTTTTTCCACTACAAATTAAAAAGTAGTTTTCATAAATCGCTACAAACTACTATTTGTTTGTATCGCGCTACTCACTACTCTACTTTTTTTGAAAAGTAGTGCGCTACACTACAAACTACTAAAAAATGTAGCTACTACAGTAGTTTGGCTACTTCCGACCACTGCTCTGATCCCCCTTCTCCTCTGTTTCATTTATGACAAAGCTCTGGCAACCTTATTCCTTTCATAAGATAAGATAATAATTTTCTTTACTGAACTTGATAGACAACTGGCGTGATAGCGTTCCCCTTTGCCCGATCTCATAAATGATACTTTAGTCCCAAGTCCAAGTGGATTTAACAATGAGTTTTTGCAAAAGATCACATTTGATGACCGAAATCTAAATTCTTTACGTTGTCATTGGATATGTACCGTAAAATGGGGTGAATCGGAACACTTTTCAGCTTTGATTGTAAAAAAAGTAGTTAAAAGATTTTTTTTGAATTTAATTTTTTGGGTAAAAA
This sequence comes from Uloborus plumipes, assembly GCA_038373865.1. Lineage (NCBI taxonomy): Eukaryota > Metazoa > Arthropoda > Arachnida > Araneae > Uloboridae > Uloborus > Uloborus plumipes. Next base: position 66,531 of record JAXGGA010003720.1, on the reverse strand, counting down.
CTTCGGTCTTGCTTTACTTTTGATTTTCCAAGCGAAGACAAAGCATTTTGAATAATTATTATTAAAATATATAGGAAATTATGAGTGTTTCGAATCACCCCGCTGATAGGGGTCAATCGGAACACTTGTTAAAATTTTTATTTTTTTCAATTTAACCTGTAATAAGTCTCACAAACATGAGTAATATAGATGGGGTAGAATAAGAACAGATAATTACTGTCAAATAAATGCATAATTTCAATACCAGTAAACGTGTATAATTTGTCAAAATTTAAAATAATTTTGAACTTATGAAAAATGAAAAGTAATTTTAAGAAATGCTTTTGAATTGAAATACAAAGATTTAACATGAATGGAAGTCACTTATGTCGTCCACAAATATGTACTTGTCCTTAAAACTAGCAATTGTCACTTGGCTTAAGTTTTTTCATAACATCTCCTGGGATGAACTCAGCCTTTTCTTTAGTTTCTTGAAATCTCTGGGTTTCGGGGATTGTCCTGAAAGCTTTTTACGCTTATTCATCACTGTCTGTGTGCTGGATTTTTACTACATAAAGTCTATGTGACTTTCTCCCTCGTATTTTAAGTAAAAAGAAGTTTTCTGGAGAAAAAATCTTTTGAAATCTGCAACTGTTTGACTTTCTAAGATCTAGTTGCTCACGAGAAAGGATAAACAGTAAAAAAAACCTTGTCCTTGTCTTGATTAGTAGAATTGGGGTTAGAATCTTGATTTTTCAAACAGTTTCCTTCAAATAAGTTTGAATTGGAACAACAGAACTAAGTGTTCCGATTCACACCGCAAATTTTCTTTCTATGCCATTTTTCAGAATTCTTCATTTTTATGACACAATTTATAAAAAATGTAAATTCTAATGCGGTATTCTGTTGTTCAGATTCATGTATAATTGAAACATACCACTCTTAGTTTTTAAATATAAGGAGGTTTGATCTTGCATATGAAGTTTTGCAGTCTATGGAAATGTGATGTTCTCTAGCGTTCCACGTGCAGCCCTCCTTAGAAGCCAATAGCGTTGCCAGATTGACAAAAGTAATTTTTTCCTACGCCCTATGATCTTACCTTATTAAAAAAAAATTCATGTTGAAAAATACCCAATAGTTTATTTATGAAGAATTTCGTAGTACGGTCGGGAAGTTTTGTTCCGATTGACCCCGCTGTTCCTATACACCCCATTTTACGGTATGAACCAGAATTGGCTACAGAATCCCCTGCTATTGTTCGAATCCTGCCTCCGACCTCATCGCTGGCCAATGCTTTCATGAGATTTTACTATTTAATCAAGAAGTGATCTTTGAATTATGCTTTTATATTTTATCTGTTCGCATGCCATAAACTGACTGGAAGCTAAGCCCATTCTATTAAGAAGAAAATGGTTACCTTAGTGCAAATTATAAATTGCAAATTTTCAATCCAACGTTTAAAACACTAATACACAGGGATACTGCAGACACGTGTTTCGGCGCCACAAGGCGCGCTTTTTTCAATGCGAAAAATTGGGAGCTTATGGATGCACAGACATCCGACAGTGTGTGCATCCATAAGCTCCCAATTTTTAAAATTGAAAAAGGCGCTCCTTGTAACGCCGGAACACGTGTCTGCAGTATCCCTGCGTATTCGTGTTTTAAAACGTTGGATTAAAAATTTGCCAATTCACATTCTATTACTCTATTCCAATTTGTACAGTCATAGAAAAAAAAACGAAACACTCGCTCGTATTCGAAGACTATTAACACTAGAGACACGTGTAATATGTTATTTTTTCAGGAATAATGTGCTCTATAAATTTCTATTAGTAAATTATTGTTAAGGGGTCGTCTTCATATAAAAATCGGCATCAACTTTAAAATTTTCTATGAAAACCCCCCTTTTTTATCGCATATTTGTGATCAGCAACATAATTTAACTTTGTATACCAAATCGTTTGAAATTTGCTCCAGCCGTTGCTTCACAATTGAACTGAGAAAAAACCGTCCCGTAATGTTAAAAATATTTTTGATACTTGGTCATATAATACCTAAACCAAGATAGGTACGGCAAAGTTTGTTTTTTTATATCAAACTATGAACCAACCCAACAATAAACACGTCATTGACTTCCTCTCAGATAAAATTTTGAATTTTTTATGAATTTTGAAATTAATATTTGAAAAAATGATGATCTGGAACCATATAATATTTTGATGGAGAAACAATCTAGAAGGGGTTTCAAATTAGAATCCAAAATGGGAGCTCAAAATATCCAGTAGTTTTTGAGATATGTTAAAGGAACCATTTTTAGGGACCATATACAATTGTGCAAACTGGAACAATAGCAGGGAATTTCTATGCAAAGAAAGAGGAATATGCTTATCCACCAGTTGCAGAACATGCTCAGCGTTTTTGTATAATATTTATTTTTCAACAGTTACAATATGTTGAAAGCGAAACGCCAATAAAACTGCTGAGTATATTTTAAAACTGGTAGACAATCATATTTTTCGTCCATTAGTCAGAAGTCTGCATTCATGCAACATGTAGCAATTCAGAAAACTTTTTACGTGGTCACTTGATTTTCATGGAAAACTGTGGTGTCTCGGAAGGTCATTTGGAATAATTTGTGAAGATTAGACGTTTTTTTAAATTCTGAGCCACGGTTTTAACATATTTGCCAATCCTAATACAGTAGTTTATATAAATACAAGAGGTTACTTTTAAGTTGTAACCTCTCTCCAAAAGGTGTGTGCTGCAACGGTTAGTGCGTAGCTAAAAATATGCATCCATCTTTGTTTAATCAAAAAGATAGAATGTTGCGTTTTTCCCTTGAACTCTACACAGTAGGGTTTTCTCTTCCAAATTTCAAAAAAATATTATAACTTTAACAAAACCCAAGAATTTTTAATTAATTACGAAAAGCAAACGTATTATTGCAAATAGCTTTAAGTAATTTAATCGAAAAAATATGATTTGTCTACTCTTTGTAAATTTCGACCTTGAAAGTAGCATTTTAAATGTGGTGGTGGTCCCTTAATCTTTGGTCGGTCATAACTTTTGTTCTACTGGTCCTAAAGTGATGCCGCTTGGTATCCAGCGTACTTTTGGCCCTCCGCACCTAATTATGTAACCAAATGTAGGGGTTCCTATTTGAAAATTCAGACTTTGAGTTCATTTCACTTTGTATATAGCCCCTTATCAAAATTTTACTCACATAGTATTAAAGAAAACTTTAATCCATGTCAGAAGACACCTTTCTTTTGTTCTTGGCAAGTATAGCCGCCGAATAATTCAGAGTGTTTCGTTTTTTTTTTTCTATGACTGTACAGTCATTGAAAAAAAAAAAAACGAAACACTCTAATTATTCGGCTGCTATACATGCTGAGAAAAAAAGAAAGTTGTCTTCTGACATCGATTAAAATCTTCTTTAAAACTATGTGAGTTAAGTTTTAATAAGGGGCTATGTACAAAGTGAAATGAACACTATTTCTGAATTTTCGAAACCCTTTATTTGGTTACATAATTAGACACGATGGGCCAAAAGTAAGCTGGGTACCAAGCGGCAAAACGTTAGTACCAGTATAACAAAAGTTATGACCGACCAACGATTTAGGAACCACCACATTTAAAATGCTATTTTCAAGGTCATAGTTTACAAAGAGCAAGGCTTCACTAGATAGCGTTTTATACAGGCTGCTTCATTTGATCAAAATCCTTGGGATAAAAACGGTGGTCCTTGTCCAGCGACATCTATCGAATTTTATGGTAACTAACATTTCTACAAATCAGATAATAAAAGACAAAATTAAAAGTTAATTTGTCTGCGACCATTTTACAATTTGGCATTCAATTCTATTTTAGTATATTTTAACGTTATTTAACAGCTTGTTTTATTTGTTGGTTTGTTCTGCATTTTAACGGCTTATTTTAATTAGTTAGCGAATTATTTTTCATTTTAATTGATTCTAATTATTAATTAACTATGAAACGACACTGGCACCGCGGAGCGATAATTGGCGAATCTGTTCGCTAAGCGAGCCAATACTACCAACGGGTTGCATAGAACTTTTTAAAATTCAGTCAACAGTTCGCCATGATACAGTTGGTCGTCGCAATATTGTATTTGTGTTTATTTTTTTCGTACTTGTATTGCTCTTTAGTACCAAGCAATTATACAGGGTGTCCACTCCTATCGTGGACCAATAGCTAATTTCTTAACCGTTAGAGATACGCATATAGTTTATTTAGGAAAAAATCTCCAAATTACGAAAGGAATTTTGGGTCTATTCAATGTTTTTCAAAAAATCAAATTTTGAAAGAGGTACGAAATTTAAATTTTTATACAGCCCCCCAGTCCTATCAGTCATATTTAGTAAAACATTCTTGACACTGTAACGTTTAAAACTAAAAAAAATCACTCTTCTACCACAAAAATTGACCGAGTTATGATGTTTTGAAAAATCAAGATTTTGCATTATTTCATGACGTCATCGAGAGATCGCTTAAGGGACCGCATACGAAATCCTTCAAAATCTTGATTTTTCAAAACGTCATAACTCGGTCAATTTTCGTGGTAGAAGAGCGATTTTTTTTTAGTTTTAAACGTTACAGTGTCAAGAATGTTTTACTAAATATGATTGATAGGACTGGGGGGCTGTATAAAAATTTAAATTTCGTAACTCTTTCAAAATTTGATTTTTTGAAAAACATTGAATAGACCCAAAATTCCTTTTGTAATTTAAAGATTTTTTCCTAAATGAACTATATGCTTATCTCTAACGGTTTAGAAATTAGCTATTGGTCCACGATAGGAGTGGACACCCTGTATATGCTCATTTCGTTGTTACTAAAGAAATTAATATGTTTTGTTGTCAATCGTCTTTCCGTTGAACACCATCGCTTCATTACTGTACATTTCATTCTGGGGCATCAGAATGAAATGTCTCTACGAATAGATTCGACATTTATCGCTCTGATGGGTCAACGCTATCAAAATGAACATCTGAGCTTTTGCGTAGCAATTAAGATCGTGTGAGCAACAATAATGAAAAAAAAAAAAAGAATATAGAACAATTTTATTTCATTGCTACATTTTTATTTATCGGCTGCGAATTTAAGCGTATAATTTATTAATGCAGAGATGTAAAAATTAAACGCCATTGCTATATGTTGATAATTCGAAGAAAGTAAACAGATGAATGAATGTCGTATGACTGAATCATGAGTTGTGCCCAACTTTACCTGAAAAGGGAATTTATTTCCCCTAAAAAGCAGTACTAATAAGGCCTTCGGCATCAATTCACTCTGTACTCCACATCAGTTAACTATATCAATATTTTTTAACCTTTAAAGATAGGATAAACGTCACTTTTTACAGCAGAAACAATATGCTAAAAATATAAACAAACATTTGGGTGGTCCTTGTTCAGCGCTCTCTAGCGGGCAAATCTTTACCATTGATGTTTTGAGTAATGATACAGCCTGTATTGAACGCTATCTAGTTAAGCCTTGCAAAGAGTAGACAAGTCATATTTTTCGAAGAAATTAACTAAGCTAATCGCTATAGAACGTTTGCTGTTTGTAATTAGTTAAAAATTCTCGGGTTTTGTTAAAGTTAGGATATGTTTTGAAACTTAGGAGAGAAAAATCAACTGTAAGATTTCAAAGAAAAAATGCAACATTCCATCTTTTTGATCAAACAAAGATAGATGCGCACTTTTCGCTACGCACTAACTCAGGCAGCACTCACTTTCTGAAGAGAGGTTACGTTTTAAAAGTGTTTATATTTATATGAACTATTGTACTAGGATTAGCAATAAAGTTAAAACCGTGACTCGGAATTAAAAAAAATAAATCCAATCGTCACAGATTATTCTGAATAACCTTCTGAGATGTCACATTTTTCTGTGAAAATCAAGTATCCACGTAAAAACTTTTCTTAATTACTGCATGTTGCATAAAAGCAGACTTCTCACTAATGGACAAAAAATTGGATCGTCTACCAGTTTAAAATGTACTCAGAAGTTTTATTTAAGGTATCGCTTTCAATAAATGATTACTGTTGAAATCAAAATACTATATAAAAACGCTAAAAACAATATGCAACTAGTGGATAAGTGTATTTCTCTTTCATGACATGCAAATTCCCTAGTGTTGTTTTAGTTTGCACAGTTGTATATGGGCCCAAAAATGGGCGAAAAATGGTTCTTTTAGCATACCTTAAAAACTACTGAATTGTTTGAGCTCCCATTTTGGATTCTCCTTTGAAACCACTTCTAAATTGTTTCTCCATCAAAATATTATATGGTCCCATATCATCATTTTTTCAAATATTAATTTCATAATTCACAAAAAACTCAACGTTTTTATTGTTGGTTCATACTTTGATATAAAAAAACAATCTTTGCCGTACCTAACGTGGTTTAGGTATTATATGCACAAGTATAAAAAATATTTTTAACATTAAGGGACAGCTTTTTCTCAGATCGATAGTGAAGCAACGACTAGAACACATTTAAAAAGATTTGGAAAACAAAGTTAAACGATGTCGCTGATTACAAATATGCGATAAAAAAGGGGAGTTTTCATAGAAAATCTTAAAGTTAATGCCAATTTTTTATATGAAGACTACTCCTTAACAACAATTTACCAACAGAAATTTGTAGATTACATTACTCCCGAAAAAATAACATATAACACGTGTCTCTAGTGTTAATGGCCTTCGAGTACGAGCGAGTGTTTCGTTTTTTTTTTTTTTCTATGACTAAAATTTTTATAAATAACAGAATTTTTTCATGCGTAAATTGAAAACAAAAACATAACATGTAAGTAGGACACGCTTGATATGTCAGAATAATACAGTATTTCTCGTCACTGTTCTGAGTATTTTCTCCTCGTAGCTAGAAAGGCTCGAACCATTACCATGTCAAAAAGCGGAAAAAATGTTTCAATTAAACGATGCATTACGGTGGTATAGGAAAAAAAAACAGGATCCTTCTTAACTTAACTTAACTTTGATATTGTGCAGGCCTGAGGCGAACCCCATTTTCCTGACCTCGTGAGGGAGAATGGAGCAGAGCAGATTGTGGGAACATGCATAGCTTGAAGTGGGTCCTTCGTTCTGATAAGCAATCTTTTTAATCCCCAAAAAAACAATCTGGGCCTGTTTTCCAGAGGGTTTAGTTTTAAAATTATTACTAATCCTAATACAGAAGTTAATAAGCGCATTAGGAATGTTTTGACTTCCCCACGGAAGATAAGTTCTGGCTACACCAGTGACAGAATCACATACTTCTTTCGTATGATCCGCTTTTTATATTATTTTGATATCAGAGTTAGTAGTTCGTGTTATTATTATTGTTACACATCATTGAATGATTCATTTGAAGAAAAGTACAGGAAAGCATGAAGCGAAACCATGAGAGGGTGACGTAAAAGTATGTTATGAAATGTTTCTATGTATCATTATTATTTTTTAAAGGTTTGAAGTAAGCGAGAAAAAGGCGCCGAGAACTGGTCAAATTCATTCGTAGACTGGTGACTGTCTCTCTGTCCGCCGGACTGGTTACTAAGAAAAAGTGGGCGGAGCTACGATGAGGCGCGATATTAAATAATATAATCTACAAAAAATATATGATTCGTAAAGTTCAACTAAATTCTCTTCTAAACAGACGCTCCTGCCAAAGCATTGACAACTAACTACTGATCTACAAGTTATATCTCAGACCATTACTGACATACGCTTGCCACATTTGGTGCATGACAGCTGTCATCGACTTCCAAATTTTATTCTCAAGCCAGCACCTAATGCTCAGACAAATCACTAATTCCCCCTGGTTTATTCGGAATGACGCCATAGAGAGTGAACTGCGCATTCACTCACTCAAATGCTTCATGTTTAAACTTTCGCAAATATTCTACGACAAAATCCAATTTGTGGAAAATCCGCTCCTTAACGAGCTACCTTCTAATGATCACAGCGATCCGATACACAGGCGACCGATCCAAGAGCTGTTCTTGCTTTTTATCCAGCACCCTCCCCTCAATAGTGTTAATCTTCCCCCCTTTTGCATTTTTATTAACTTATCCGTAAAATTTTAATATTTTAGCCTTTTAATCGTTTTTCACCCAATGCTAAGTCTACTGTGTAATACCCATTTTTTCTCCCACGGCTACAGAAGAGGAACTGACACCTTCCTTCTCTTGGCGCTAGACGGCGCCACTACACGGCATACCATCACCGGCTATACAACCGACCAACCAGGGCTCACCACTGCTTCTTTGGACTTTGCCCAATGAGCTACCACTTCAAACGCTCCGAATTTCTAAAAACTTGTCAGCTACATTCGACATCATTCTACAGGAGATTACAGGCGTTCCGCGAAAGCGCTCCGAAGCAATTCCATTGTCATTGAATAAATTCTTGCCGCTCACGTGTCTCGATCACGTGAACGTAAATTAGAGCAATCTGTATCCTTGCGAATACGTAGGGTTCACACAGTAAGTACTGGGATTTGACGAACGAGTCATCCTTATCATTCTCGTGCTCATGTGACACATTCACGTGTCATAATCTACAATCTGCAACCAGGAGGTGGGAGAATCGATGCATATCAGAAAGTAGAGAGTCCCAACCGCTTTCCAACATGAAAAAGAAAGAAATTTTTTATCTTGGGGAGGGACATCCCCAACACAAGAAAGTACCTGTCTTTAGATTTGAAGAATTTTCAATAATTTTTTTCTAAACCAAGAACAGCGATATTAATTAGTTAACTTTTTAATTTCGTTTAGAGGTACGCCCAACTCTGATATAATCAACGACTGCCGGGGACCAAGTTGCGAATTTAGACTCTTGTTCTTACTCGGAAAGATCAGTAGCCCGTATGCGCTGCCATCTGCTGACGGCTCTCACAATGATACATTTTATATTTTGAGTTTTTAACTCTCTTTTTTGCACTTTTAGAAAGAATTATTTCAGATATTTTCTTCTATATTGAGGCTAAAATCTTATGATTTAGTTGGTCAAAATAGATGTTTCATTTGTGCGATGCGTGATGGGAGACGGTGCGCAAACATCAACGGAAAGTCTTTGCCTTCAACACACAGCCTTTTCGCTCAAAGAAAAGTTACCAATCCTATCACTGCAATATCCATAACAAATAATGACGCACGCAGCGCAAGGGCGCACCCAGCAATTAGCAGTGGTTTAGGATTACTATTGCACAGAACTTGAAATATCTTTTTTTATGGATAACTCACCGTATCATTTCAACGTCATGATGAGTAATTAGTATAATTTTATTATTAATTCTTTGGAGGAGAATAACAGGAAAGTGGGAAGAGTAATAACAAAAAAAGGTGCCTAAATTTAAAGTTGGCTATTACATTACTGCTTAATAAGGAAACGCTTTCAAATCAAGCATGATGGAAAGAAAAAACCCTAACACATTTGTAGACTGATTCAATCCTTGATCGATGATTGGCTGTCCGCCGGAAAGTTGTTTATTGTTATTTTGGTATTAGCCATGTGTGCGATTATGCGCATTCCTTTCAAACTGCAGTCGAATGTTACAAAAAAAAATTGTGGGTATTGGTGATGGAGAGAAACTGTTTACATTATTGAAATTCAGTTCATTGTTTTAAAGTTTCTGGTGTTTTTCTCCATTTAACAGAACAATTTAACAGAGATGCTAAAGACGACGAAAATCCCTCACAAAACCAATGTAAAGTGATCGATAGCGCAGCTTTCCCCTTCCAAAAATTTCGTGTTTTACAGGCGAGGAATTCGCGTTCGCTCGAAAATCATGAAAAACTCGTGTTACAAGGCACTTTGCGTAAGTCGAATTCTCGATATAGCGCTACTGTATTTTTGTTTGTTCTTCTTGTAAACATTATTTATTTATTCATTTAGAACTAGTGGATATGCCCGGCGTCGCGCGGGTTAAAATGCAACACGCGAAATCGAATAAGGCATTTTTTGTGACAACGTGTTAAGTTCAAACGGCGTGAAGGACAATGTAAAACCAAACTTAAATGCGTTATTTATCTGGGATGATTTTCTAGAAAGCTGCGTTTCTACTTTTAAAAAAAATAAAAACACTAATATTATATCGTCGGCACCATACTAAAATAACGAATGTGAAAAATCGCGTTTTTCAAGATCGAATTTTACAAATAATTAAAATGATACCTTCGAACGATTGTTTTACACTTAAAGATATCTATAACAATTTAAAAGTTGAAAATAACAAAACACGTCAGGTGGGAAAAAAATTATATTCAGTGTTTTGGCTCTTCTGAAAAGATCCAATTTTCACATTCGTATTTTTAGCATGTTGCCGACGATATATTCAAGGGTGAATACTCACAACAGAAACATTTCTTAACTGTTTGGATCGAGAGACGCCTCAGAAAACCACGCGAAACAAAGACAATATCGCACGCAAAATTAGATATTGGGGGGAGGTTGAAACAACTGTGGTCAGTTGAACCGTCCCCGTTTTCGCACTGATGATGGGGCTTCATTTGTAATAGCCCCGAAATAGCTATTTGCTAGAGTTTTCAAGCTCTTTTTTAGTATTTTTTAAATATTTTATTTTTACTTTTGAACACGTTGTCTTGTATTTTTAACTTCATTAATTGTACAAAGTTTTCGACTGCTTTTCTTACAAAGAACTCCCTGTCTTCTCTTTTTCTAATTGGTTTCCTGATGTGCTTAGTGAGGACACAAATAGTGAAATATTTAGCGAAATTAAACGTGTAGTTTTTGAGTCTGTACAGGACATACCTACATAGGTGCATTCATACATGCATACAATTTTTATATTTACGAAAAAGATATTAAAGAACAAATAAAGTTCCGTATTTGGAGCAGTTTTTCGTCATTATTATCTTTTGCTAGAATAAAAAGTGGTTTGCAAGCGACCCCTCTCGCACCCCCCTTGAAACACCATTATTCTAGCTATTACCGGGTCAGCGCGGAAAATTGGATTGGAAAAGGTTGCCATAACAATAATGTAGTTGAAGACCGAATTGTCTAATGTGTCGCAAGTACCAGTGCGCGAGAAGTCATGCCGAGTCCGCCAAATGAGCTACCCGTTATGAACCAGCTGAAAAAATAGTCATATTTGCTCCCGCTACTGTGCAGAAGCTCTGATCGCCTTTCTCCTCTATTTCATTTATGACAAAGCTCTGGCAACTTTCTTCCTTGCACAAGCTCAGAAAAGCACATTTTCTTCTCTGATCTTGGCAGATATTTGGCGCGATAGTGTTCCCCTTTGCCAGATCACATAAATGATGCTTTAGAACAGAGTTTAAGTGGATAGGTATGAACCAAACAGGTTTCCCTCCTAATGTTCGAATCTTGCCTCCGAGCTCATTGTTGACCAAGGCTTTCTTGAGTGAAAAAGAGAAATCATGTCTTATCGAGAAATTATGCTTTTTCATTCTTTTATGTTCGCATGCCACAAACTCACTGGTAGCTAAGCACATTCTATTAAGAAGAAAATGGTTACGTCAGTGCAAATTATAAATTGTAAATTTTTAATCCAACGTTTTATAGCATTGATACGCAGGGAAACTGCAGACACTTGTTTCGGCGTTACAAGGAGCGCCTTTTTCAATGCGAAAAATTGGGAGCTTATGGATGCACAGACCTCCGACAAATCCGCTTTTGTCGGAGCATTAGGGTGGGGCGAAAAATAAAAAGTTTTTCAGATCAACTTCTAATAGTTGCCAAAAGTTGTCTTTGGTGAACGTTAGCTTTTGTGCAAAATTTGAGAAAAATCGGTTAATATCTTCAGGGGGCGCTGCAATCGCAAAGTTTTATCATAGTTTAAATCGGGATTTTATGGTTAAAATATGAAAAATAATGTCGTTAGCTAATCTCAGTGCATTTTTTTTACTCATAAGTTATATTCATGCATTCAAAGCATATGATATAACTCACAAAAAAATATTTTATACGATACATTTATATTTCAAGCATTTAAAAGAAAACAAAAAAGTGAAAAAAAGTACTTTTTGGAAACATAAATATATCATATAAAATGATGTTTCTGAGTCATTTCATATGCTTTAAATGCATGGAAACATCTTTTGAGTAAGAAAAATGCAAAGAGACTAGCTAAAGGCATTCTTTTTGGTATTTTTAACCATAAAATCCGTAACACAGCTATGGTAAAACTTTGCGATCGCAGCGCCCCCTGAAGATATTAACCGATTTTTCTCAAATTTCGCACAAAAGCTAACTATCACCAAAGACAACTTTTGGCAACTATTAGAAGTTAATCTGAAAAACATTTTATTTTTCGCCCCACCCTACTGTGCACTAGGGTGGGGCGAAAAATAAAAAGTTTTTCAGATCAACTTCTAATAGTTGCAAAAAGTTGTCTTTGGTGATAGTTAGCTTTTGTGCGAAATTTTAGAAAAATCGGTTAATATCTTCAGGGGGCGCTGCGATCGCAAAGTTTTACCATAGCTTTGTTATGGATTTTATGGTTAAAATATCAACAAGAATGCCTTTAGCTGGTCTCTTTGCGTTTTTTTTACTTAAAAGATGTTTTCATGCATTAAAAGCATATGAAATAACTCAGAAACATTATTTTATACGATATATTTATATTTTAAAAAAATCACTTTTTCACGTTTTTGTTTCTTTTTAAATGCTTGAAATATTAATATATCATATAAAATAATTTTTTGTGAGTTATTTCATACGCTTTGAGTGCATGAATATATCTTATGAGTAAAAAAACGCAATGAGATTAGCTAAAGGCATTGTTTTTCATATTTTAACCATAAAATCCCGATAAAAGCTATGATAAAACTGTGCGATCGCAGCGCCCCCTGAAGATATAAACCTATTTTTCTCAAATTTTGCACAAAAGCTAACTATCACCATAGACAACTTTTGGCAACTATTAGAAGTTGATCTGAAACACTTTTTATTTTTCGCCCCACCCTACTGTGCACCCATAAGCTCAAAATTTTTCGCATTGAAAAAGGCGCTCCTTGTAACGCCGAAACACGTGTCTGCAGTATCCCTGGGTATTAGTGCTTTAAAACGTTGGATTAAAAATTTGCAATTCACATTCTATTACTCTATTGCAATTTGTACAGTCATAGAAAAAAAAAACGAAACACTCTAATTATTCGGCTGCTATACATGATAAGAAAAAAAGAAAGGTGTCTTCTGACATCGATTAAAGTCTTCTTTAAAAATATGTGAGTTAAGTTTTGATAAGGGGCTATATACAAAGTGAAATGAACACTATGTCTGAATTTTCAAATTTGAACCCCTACATTTGGTTACATAATAAGGCACGGTGGGCCAGAGGTAAGCTGGGTACCAAGCGGCAAAACTTTATTACCAGTATAACAAAAGTTATGACATACCAACGATTTAGGGACCACCACATTTAAAATGCTACTTTCAAGGTCATAGTTTACAAAGAGTAGACAAGTCATATTTTTCGAAGAAATTAACGAAGCTAATCGCTATAGAACGTTTGCTGTTTGTAATTAGTTAAAAATTTTCGGGTTTTGGGTAAGTTAGAATATGTTTTGAAACCTAGGAGAGAAAACCCAACTGTTAGAGTTCAAAGGAAAAATGCAACATTCCATCTTTTTGATCAAACAAAGATAGATGCGCACTTTTCGCTACGCACTAACTCAGGCAGCACATACTTTCTGGAGAGAGATTACGTTTTAAAAGTGTTTATATTTATATGAACTACTGTACTAGGATTAGCAATAATGCTAAAACCGTGACTCAGAATTAAAAAAAATACCTCCAATTGACAGAGATTATTTCGAATAACCTTCCGAGATGTCACATTTTTCTGTGAAAATCAAGTATCCACGTAAAAAGTTTTTTGAATTACCGCATGTTGCATAAAAGCAGATTTCTCACTAATGGACAAAAAATTGGATCGTCTACCAGTTTTAAAATGTACTCAGAAGTTTTATTCACCGTATCGCTTTCAATAAATGATTACTGCTGAAATCTAAATACTATATCAAAACGCAAAAAACACTTTGCAACTAGTGGATAAGTGTATCCCTCTTTCATGACATGGAAATTCCCTGCTGTTGTTTCAGTCTGCACAGTTGTATATGGGCCCTAAAATGGACGAAAAATGGATCTTTTAGCATATCTTAAAAACAACTGAATAATTTGAGCTACCATTTTGGATTCTCCTTTGAAACTACTTCTAGATTGTTTCTCCATCAAAATATTGTATGGTTCCAGATCATCATTTTTTCAAATATTAATTTCATAATTCATAAAAAATTCAACGTTTTTATTGTTGATTCATACTTTGATATAAAAAAACAATCTTTGCCGTACCTAACGTGGTTTAGGTATTATATGCACAAGTATAAAAAATATTTTTAACATTACAGGACGGTGTTTTCTCAGTTCAATTGTGAGGCAACGGTTGTAGCAAATTTAAAACGATTTGGGAAAACAAAGTTAAATGATGTTGCTGATTATAAATATGAGATAAAAAAGGGGAGTGTTTATTGAAAATCTTAAAGTTGATGCAAATTTTTTATATGAAGACGACCCCTTAAAAACAATTTACCAATAAAAATTAGTGGAGCAATTACTCCTGAAAAAATAACATATAACACGTGTCTCTAGTGTTAATGGCCTTCGAGTACGAGCGAGTATTTCATTTTTTTTTCCCCTATGACTGTACAACTTTTATAAATGACAGAATTTTTTCAAGCATAAAGTGAAAACAAAAACATAACATATAAGTAGGAGACGCTTGATGTGTCAGAACAATACAGTATTTAACGTCACTGTTCTGAGTATTTTCTCCTCGTAGCTAGAAATCTCGAACCATTATCATGTCGAAAAATGGAAAAAATGTTTCAATTAGACGATGTATTAAGGTGGTATAGGGAAAAAACAGGGTCCCATCTTTCAATAAGCAATCTGCTAAACCCCCAAACAAACAATTTGGCCCTGTTTTCCAGAGATTTTAGTTTTAAAATTATTACTAATCCTAATACAGCAGTTTATAAGCAAATTAGGTATGTTTCGACTTCCCCACGGAAGATAAGTTCTGGTTACACCAGTTTCAGAATCACACACTTCTTTCGTATGATCTGCTTTATATATATTTTTTGCTATTAGGATTAGCAGTTCGTGCTATTATTATTGTTACACATAATTGAATGATTCATTTCAGGAAAAGTACAGAAAGTCTGAAGCGTAACCATAAGAGGATGACGTAAAAGTATGTTACAAAGTGTTTCCATACATAATTATGGTTTTTTAAATTGAGAAATGTTTCGACGCAGACTAGAAAAAGGCGCGAGAGTACTTATCAAATTCATTAGACTGGTGAGTGTCTGGCTGTCCGCCGGACTGGTTACCGAGAAAAAGTGGGCGGAAGTACGACGAGACTTGATTTTATGTAACTGACGTTCGCATTTTCGCGGATTCCAACCATGAGAGGAGAGACTTGTCTCTTTACTTGCAGGATTAATTTGCTTTCTCAGCCTGCATTTCATTCATTTCACTTTTACACGTTTTTTAGTCATGACATTTATTTTTCTTCTTTTGTTTTATTCGAGGGGAGGGGGGCTGAAGCAAAAGTAAGAATCCTTGAACTTTATTTACTCATTCTTATGCAAACAAAAATCAAACATTTTAACATAATTCTGTTCGAAAAATTAAGAATTTATTAAGTTCTGTTGTGAAAAATGAGGAAAGCGTAGTCACAATTCACCTTCTGGGGGAGAGCTGAAAAAATTCCTTCGCAAACTTTTGTATCAGGGATGGTGTTACTGTTAAAAAGTAAAATCTCCTGAAAGGGCTTGACCCATCCCCCTGCCCACCTCTTCGCTGCGTCCCCAACATGCATCACCATGCATATGCGATGGATATTACTCTATTAGGATTGGTAACTTCGATCCAAAAGACATTGTAGCAGGTAAAGACCCTCGTTTGGTATTTGTGCTCCTTTCACATGCATAGTCTAAATCTGTACCTCAGAACCAGACGAACGTAAGTCCATTTTCGTCATTTTTCAGTAGAGGGGAAAAACGATGTATTCGACAATCGTTTTTCCCCTCTACCGAAAAATGACGAAAATGGACTTACGTTAGTCTGATTCTGAGGTACAGAAATAAGGCTGGTTTCAATTTAAAAACAATAGTTCATATTAATTTTGCCCAAATTTAAAAGGTAATATCTAAATTAATTATTTCGAAAAATGCCAAAAATAAAGTTAATAAAACTAAAATATGTTCTTTATCAATCTGCGAGTCAGCGGCAGATGGCAGCACATACTGGTGACTGTTTCATCGAAGTCAGATGAGGAATATTGCTCTGCTAGGATTGGTGCCGCGGTTCCAGAGCAGTAGCGGATTTTGTCACACACAGTAATTGCTGCTCCCGAAGTATCAATCTATATATACAAAATCAAAGTTTGGTGACGTTATGGGCCGTAGGTCAAACGCTCTCCTGGAAAATTTACGCCACGTACGATTATGAAAATTGGTACAAAATTAGTCCACACACTGATCGTTTGCACTTCGTAGCAAGGCCGTATCCAGAAAAAAATTTCGGGAGGGGCCCAGTTTCGCACATTGCCCAAACTCACACACGTTTTTGTGTGTGTTATGAGTCTAATTTCTAGCTGCCCCCCCCCCCCGCGATGTTTGATGTGTGTGTGTGTGTTTTGTATTTTTTCTCTCATTTCTTTATTCTTATTGTTTTCCAGAACTGACCCTTATTAGGGGAAGGGGTATCAAGAGAGATACGCAATGAGAACTTTTTTAAGTGGGGTAGAATATCCGCAATTTTAGGGGGTCCGGGGGTTTCTCCCCCGGGTAAATTTTTGAAAAAAAGTTTTAAAATTCTGCATTTTAATGCCTTATATGGGGCAATTGGGACTTCAAAAACATGTTGGAAAAGTAGGCAAACAACAATCTCATAAATTTTCTGCATTCTTTTGCAAACTAAAATTAATCAAAGCATAAAAAAATGTTTAATTTAACAAACGATTAATGTTAAGTGACAGAGTGGAAGGACAAGGGAGGAGAAAAAATTACACATTATCACTTGCTTACATGGGTTTTCACTATCGTTACATAGTAGTTTTTGATCAGTTCCCCAACTCACTGACAGAAACAGCACTTAGTAACATAAAATAACCAGTAGTATAAAACACATAAAATTCTTTAAAAGAAAAGTGTAGAGATTTAAAAAATAATTAACGACATAGTAACATTCTGGCCATTTAGTTAATTCATAGTTTAATTACTTGTTAAGAAATAGGATTGAAGCACTTTTAAAGGAGTTTCAAAAAGGTATTTAATGATTTTCAAAGACTCTAGAACAGTTAAAATTCTTTAAAGCATTTCATTTGCACTTTAGTTTCTGACGTTTTAAAAGTTGATTGGACAGTCTTACGAAATTGTTAAAACTTTGAAAGACACATCTTTTAAGGAATAAAAATTGATATTAAAAAATACTTATAACGACAATTTCTTTTTCAATCACTAGTACTGCAGAAAACGAAAAAGAATACAGGAAGGGTAATATTTTTTCTCGTGCTTAACATATTAATAAAGGAATCAATTACAAAGTAACTTCTAAAATACTGAATTAGGTATTTAATGAATAGTCAGAAATGAAACATGTGAGTCACAAAAAATTATTTTTGAAAATATGCTACAAAAAATGCTGGAATATGATTTTTGCATTATGCAGAATATTTTTTTAATCAAGGAGCTGAGTTTCGCACAACTTGATGCCCCCCCCCCCCATTTGTGTTAGAAACTTTAAAATTCAAGGTTTACAGCTATATTTAACAAAGTTTTCAAGGTTTTTAAGCATTTGTAAATGGAATTTTTTTTAAAGTAACTTTTGTCTAAGATTGGTGAGCGTCCAACAAAGTAGAGGGTCTGTGAACGTATTCGTTTTTGTGTGGTCTTGTTTATTGAAGATTAGCATAGAGTCTTGGTTTTCAAGTATGTTGCTTTGACAACTAATGAAAAGTTTGAATTGTCATTGTTTTTTTTTTTTTTTTTTTTTTTTGTACTTCTTCAAATTTTTACTCATTTAATAGTTAAAAGAAACAAAAAAAACCCTTTTTTTTTGCCATTTGAATTTTTTTAAAAAAAGCTTTTTTTTCTGTTTTACATTATAAAACATTTCGGGTTTCGGGGGGGGGGCTCGGGCCCGTCGGGCCCCCCCTCTGAATACGGCCTTGCTTCGTAGCCGAATTTTTTAAATTTTCCCTTGATTTTTTAAAATTTAATCAAAACTATATAATTCATAGCGTATTCCTCCATTTTTTTGTACTATATGTAACATTACTTATGAATGCAACAGCCTCAAGAGTCAAATCTTAAGAACAAGAGGTGCTCGAGATAATTGATATTATTATTCAAATGCATTATTAGTTGAGTTATTCTTTAATTTTAGCATTCTTGGCCGCCAAAACAAGTGTAATTCATTCGAAAGTAAATCAGCTCGTTTATGACATTTTTTTCTTTTTGATGCATGTTTGCAGTTCAATTTTGTTACATCGCGCATATCTAAATGAGTAGAGTGATCTTCATGCTTTAGTTATTAAATGAAGTAATTAAAAAATCCAATATAATATTACAATCCACATCAAAATACCGACTTGAAACCATTGAGCATGATGAAACACACGAGGTGTGGAACGGAACTGGAAGCTAAAAGCCTCTGTGCATTGAAGGATAAATAATGCTCTCGCCAAACTTTATGGGCTCCTGAAATCACGCCAAGTTACTTCGAAGGTTGCTAGAAAAATCGAGGAGTAGCAGACACGTCCTTTAGCAAAACAAATAAGCAAAAAATAAAATTTCGCACTTGTGGGCTGCCGCTAACTAGATCACAGAACTGAAATACAGTGAAGCTCCAGTAACTCGACTCGTTTTTAACTCTACAACCTCAGTAAATCGACATTTATTTTCCCAACTGTTAGTGGCAGTCCTGTCCATTAAATTTATTGCACCGAGGGTCTTGGACGCTGTTTTTTCGGTGAAAATTACTGACTGTAGAAAAACGTTAGAGCGTTATTGGTCGTTTTTGACTTTCAAAGACATTTTTTATATTTCAGGTTAGCCTTTTTAGCGATAATTTAAACGTATGTGTTGTTTTGTTGACTTTTTTTACATCTTGCATACACTAGTATCGTTTTTCACCTATATTTCGGATGATCCCTTAAATTCGCTTTTCCGCGACGAGCGTGCCCCGGATAATCGGGAGGCTACTGCATTTCGTGCATGACACATTTGCTCTTGGCTTCTGTTGAGAGAAATTTGACGACAAATGAAAACCTGCAGTACAATCTTTCTGTAAAAATTCTCAATGACTGCTGGATGTTCAGTTTATGGACAATTTGGCATAGTTCTAAGTTGTGAAATTTTCCAAAAATGCTGCTTTAAAATGTAAAAAATCCACCATGAAGTAAATAACATCAATAAGAAAAAAAATCTTCTGCACTCAACACTTATTAGTAATGTTAGTCATCAACCATTTTTGCATGTAATTTTTTTTTAGAAAATAACAAACTAATATGTTTTAATTACAATAATTACGTTTCTTCAGGTTTAAATAGTTTTCTGGAAAATCTTCGACAAAAAGTGCAGTTTTATTAATTAATTGATACTTCGGGAGCAGCAATTACTGTATGCGACTAAATCCGCTATTGCTCTTCAACTACGCTACCAATCCTAGCAGAGCAATGTTCTTCATCTATTTTCGGTGGAATAGTTTCTAGTATGTGCTGCCATCTGCCGCTGACGCAGAGAACGATAAATTTTATATTTGTTTCATGAACTTTATTATTCGCCCTTTTCGAAATAATGAATTCAGATATTATCTTTTAAATTTAAGTAAAAATCATATGAACTATTGTTCTTAAGTTGATCTTATATCTTTAAGCGAGCAATTCTTGTATATATTTTCTTTTTCGGATCTCGAAAACGGCTCTAACGATTTTGATAAAATTTTGTAAAAATATTAAGGTTGGGTTTTTGAGTTCATCTACATCGGCGTTTTTTCTGGAAAAACGCGAATTCCAACAAAAAAACCCCGTTTTTTGTGCCTTCATTAAAAGTTTGAGAAGATTTCGTACGCCATTTTCTTTATGATTACCATTATTGTTACTGTGTCATAGCAATCACGTTTCATTATAACAATGGATTTCATATTTAATTACATCAGCGTAAATTAAAATTTTTATGATACTTGGCAAGCGCGTTTTGGTAACGTTAGAATTGTTATTGCTTTTGAACTGTTAAAGATCGATCGAAATAAAGTTATTGTGGTATGATTTTATGGTGCGCGTAGTTTAAATAAGGTTGTGATGATAATGTCTTGTCCAAATAAGGTTGTTTTTAATACACTTTTATTATGTGGTGGGTTTGTTTGTTTGTCAGTATGTATAACTCTGAATAAAAGATAAAATTCACGTTCTTTGCAAACATAAAAGTATTATATTCCATACTATTATTAACACTAAATGCTAAACTATGTTTCATTTTGATGTATTAAAAGTGCATGTTAGTTTGAGTAACTCTAAAAGCGTATTTTTTTAGTTTTTTAGTTTTTTTAGTTTTTTTAGTTTTCTAGAGCGACGCGTAAACGAACGATACTATCATTATTTTGCTATGGAATGTGCTGGGAATATCGAAAATCGTCGTATACGTGAAAAAGGCGCATAAATGAGGCGGCGTATAAGTGAGACTTTACTGTACTTCTTTTATTCTTTTCCAATAGTTGAAGAGGGGGAAGGGATGAATATCGGTCGCATGCCCTTTAAAAAAATTGCAAGTTTGTCTCAATCAAAAAATCTTTAAGATTTTGCAAGACTCGTCTACACGATGGAATTCCAGCTATTATTTGTAGGACAAACTTGAAATGCAATAAAGGATTCGTTATAACTTCATTCTTCTAATAATAAAATAGAACAGCTAGATGCCGAAGAATGGATTTTAATTCATGAATTAGTAAAAGAACTAAAGCCTCTGGAAGAAACCACAAAAAAATTGAGCTCACAAAACGTATGTATCTCTGACGTTATTCCTCTGGTACGGGCCTTGAACAAAGTATATAACGAGACGAAGTTCTGCTAATAATGAGGAAAGTGTCAACATCAGTGCTGCTCCTGTTGTTGATTTCGTGCGTTCTTTGACCCTTTAACAGGCACAAGCCGTTTTCTCCAAAGTTCACATTTTGCATTTTAATTAGAAAAGTGAAGTTTATTTATTACCAAAAAATACTTTTAGTTTGTCTGATGGAACAACATGAAACATGGAGCAACTCACAATGGAACGTTACATGTTGTGCATAAAACTTTTGTGCGTTTCTAGCGCGTTTTAAGTTCCAGCGTGGTGGTAAGATATTTACCACCGCCTTAAAAAGGGTTTAAGAAAGAGTTACAAAATCGCTTTTCTGACATCGACAACAACATTTTTTTCCAAACGTCGTCATTCTTAGATCCACGATACAAAGGTAAACTTCTCAGTGATTTTTTTAATAAATGATGTCAAACATCAATTACTCATGGCCTTCAAAACGACGAAAGTAAGTCTCACAACGTCTGCAAACAAACCAGAAAAAAAAAACTATTCCTGCGAGAAAAGAACATTGCCACAGCTTAGAAGAGTAGATGGCTCACATGTTGGAGCTGCAGTTGGAGTAGCAGCCATTTCCGAGTCGTTTACGTCTATTATCGACCTTTGTTAGACATTATTCCAGGTCTACGACCTTGCCCTCGTCACCTACCTGCAGTTGCAGTCTTTTAACCCGCGATCACTCGCGCTACTTTGCGTCACACGAGCACTCGAGCCGGGCCTCGCAGGCCCGGAGCTGTTTTTTTCAGGAAATTGAGTTTGTAAAGCAGAAAAAATTGCGTTTTGAACACTACATTTTAATCACAAAGTCTGCAACCTCTTCATTTTACCTTTATAACCCAAATTGCTACTTTGCGTCACACGAGCACTCGCGCCGGGCCTCGCAGGCCCGGAGCGGTTTTTTTCAAGAAATTGAGTTTTAAAGCAGAAAAAATTGCGTTTTGAACACTAAATTTTAATCACAAAGTCTGCAACCTCTTCATTTCATCTTTATAACTCAAATTGCGAAGCATTTTGCAACCTCTTTCTTCGCGTTCTCAATGCAGAATGAGAAAAGCGAGCACTCGCGCCGGGCCTCTGAGGCCCGAACCGATATTTTTTGGGGGAAAGAGGGTCTGTACATTCCTGAAAAACATGTGGTCAGTAAGAAGGTGACCCTGAACGCAGCTACTGAGGACCTCGTCCATTTCCGGTGAAGGGGTGATTTTTGGCAGCAAATTTAAAGAATGACCGGGCCTGAGAGGCCTCGTGCGAGTGCTCGCGGGTTAAAATCAGTTTCAGGACTTAAAATTCGCACAATATGAAACTCTAGTAGCTTCTGCTACTTCAAGTTTTGTTTGATCCCAAACTCTTCAACCAAAAACTGTCCAAACTTCTGATTTATTTAAATAACTTCGTTGATGTAATGCACTCATCGAAATACGTTGCTGCCTGTGCGAAGATCAAAGCGTTTCGCTTTACCTCTGAGTAAGTGCAAGTCCGAATTTTATTCGCTACAGATAAAACGTTCTTTCGGAAGTCAAATTCAAAATAAGCATAAGACAGTTTTAAAAGTGAAAGCAAATTGCACTTGTATCTGTTTTTTTCCATTTTCTGAAAAAAAAAAGACTCTTGGTCATTATAGCTCATATAAAAATTCCAACTGAGTGCATAACAAGCACGAAACTGCAGCCCATGGATCAAAATAACCAAGTTGGCGGTGTATTGCATGGGCGAGTATTGCATCCTTTCCCTGTTTTGAACAGTGTATATGCACATTTATTCAAAATTGAAAAATTAAATAAAAAAATTGACATTACTTCAACCACACAATCAAAACAATTGAACAATTGGCCAAGTAGACCGATTTCTACAGATTAATCGGCGCATGCCTATCGTCACTTATCAACAGTTTAGTTTAAAAAAGAAATACAAGTGTGGTAGTAATAGTTATTTTTCGTTAACTCCACGTTTCCTTTAACCGATAACATGCCAACTGACCCAACGTAACTGAGAAAATTGGGTGAGTTACAAATTCAAAAAACGGAGTTCATTCTAACCCCTAGAACCCAAATAAATGATGCATCAGAGGTTCAGCAGATGACTCTCGGTATTACAGCGCCCTCTTTTGGTTAAGTTTAATACTACATATAATGAAGTGCATGTATGACGGGAAGTAATAGGAGGCCGTGGTAATGTCTGAAAACGCATGTAACGTCAATTTGCAACTGTGGAATTCTGCACTCTTTATTGCTGCTCTACTTTTAATATTTTAGATTTAGAATTCAGAATATGTTCTGAAATGTTTCCATTCGTCATTCGCTGGAAACTAACAATCAGATTTTTATAGCACAGAACTGTAATAAGTATCTAAACCTCGTTCGCTGCGCTGGATTCTTCATTTTCTGACGTGCCTACTTATCGTGGTCGTTTGTTCATCGCGAGTTGTTTCGCTGAAAAACAGACAGAATGGGAATAATTCGGCTTCTGATGCCACGCAGATAGCATCGTGGTATATTTGATACACAATTTATTTTTTATCGTTATAGGCGTTCCTTGTAACACCGAAACACGTGTCTGCAGTATCCCTGCTTATTTGAGCCTTCTTAACGTTATAATTTTATCTTTGTCCATCTTTTGCACAAAGGTATTAAACTTTCTTTCTCAATCTATTTGCTTATCCAACCAGTCTCCTGGCGACAAGCAGACTTACGTGAAGTGATTCTTGTGGTCTACATTTTGCAATTACGGGGAAACGCGGTTCAGGATCTTATTAATATTACGCGGTATATTCACCTGGTAGTAATTCACGGCTTAATAACAAGCAAATTTTGAAAGAATATCATTCGCTTTGGAGCTTTGAAATACTACATTCTATGAAATGAAGGAAAAACGACGATAAAGGTTACACGATACTAATTTTAATCTGCTGCAATTTATTGTTTCAGAAAATACCATGTCCTCCGATTATTTTCAATCATACATCAGAAAGTGACAACACATTTCCTAAACATTTTCAGAAGATATTGAGAAGTCGGAAAAGCATGCCTTACTCTCAAATACATGAATTTTGATAATTAAACCATGGAATGTGTTGAAAGGTACAAGATCTGCCATAAAAGATAGCGCTTTTCCATTATAAGTATCAGAGGAACGCAAAGAGAAGAAGTAAGCGTACAAAACACATTTGGTGATGATTCAGAAACCCCAAATTAATTGCGAGGACGTAACGTACATACGCGTTAGTCAGAAATACCCTCTTTAATATCCAAACTGAAGAATGTACTTAAGGTGGCTTAAATGCAAACTGTTGAAAGGATGGAAAGAATTCAGTGGGATGAGAACAGAAAAACCGTACAATATATTGGGCGAAGAAAACAACGGTGATAGCCATTCTGAAGACACATGACTTGCATGACTTGGATGCATGACTTGGAATATTAATTCTCATATTTAAACTAAAGAATCTCTTACAAGCTGGAATGTAAAGTTGCGCCATCTATTGCAAGTAAAGGCAGAATGCATTAGGGATGAAAAATTGTCAAGCGCAATATTTTAGGAGAAGAAACCAACTTTTGGAGGAATTTTCGGAGCACGGGTAGCCAGTTGTCTCCCAAGGGATTCCATGAATATAACGATCTCAAAAACTTCTTGTTTTTCTTCTTTTTAATGTAACATTTTTTTTTACACACTACGACAATATTTTTTTCCTATGAGAATATTTATAAAATCATTTTCTTTCCCTAAAATGAGTAACAAACTTCAACTAACATCCAAGCATATTCCATGTATTGATAAAAAAAAATCCCATTTAAGAATCCCTATAAAACAAAATAAAAAATTCTCATTTTTATATAGATTTGAAATAGTTCAGTGTTTAACAGACGAAATAATCGATGTGAATTTGAAATTTCTGTACCTCAGAACCAGACTAACGTAAGTCCATTTTCGTCATTTTTTAAGTTGAGGGGAAAAACGATGTATTCGACAATCGTTTTTCCCCTCTACCGAAAAATGACGAAAATGGACTTACGTTAGTCTGGTTCTGAGGTACACATTTAACCGCATGGACGCAACTCCCCCCCCCCCCCAAACTGCTCGAAATGCGTGACGCAACAGGTCATTCATTATCCATATCTGATGATTTTTCGAGGCAGCTCGGTTGTTTCCTATTCCAGGTTGACTAGTGCCAATAAACTCGAAACTGCAGTCCTTGGATGGAATAACCGAATTGGGAATGGATTGCATGTTCCCGTTGGCGTTTTTGCCTTTTTTTTTCCTTTCTTTCTTTTCTTTTCTTTTTTTTTTTCGCTCTTCAGCACATAAATTGGTTTCAGTAGTTGCTAATGGTCTGTCTCGATGTTGCGTACGTGCAAATAGACGTGTCCGCTAGGGTGGCGTGAAAAATAAAGTTTTTCAGATCAACTTCTAATAGTTGCCAAAAGTTGTCTTTGGTGATAGTTAGCTTTTGTGCAAAATTTGAGAAAAATCGGTTAATATCTTCAGGGGGCCCTGCGATCGCAAAGTTTTACCATAGCTTTGTTATGGATTTTATGGTTAAAAAATCAAAAAGAATGCCTTTAGCTAGACTCTTTGCGTTCTTTTTACTCAAAAGATGTTTTAATGCAATAAAAGCATATGAAATGACTCACAAACATTATTTTATATGATATATTTATATTTCAAAAAAATCACTTTTTTTCACGTTTTTGTTTCCTTTTAAATGCTTGAAATATAAATATATCATATAAAACATATTTTTGTGAGTTATTTCATATGCTTTGAATGCATGAATATAACTTATGAGTAAACAAAATGCAATGAGATTAGCTAACGGCATTGTTTTTCATATTTTAACCATAAAATCCCGATAAAAGCTACGATAAAACTTTGCGATCGCAGCGCCCCCTGAAGATATGAACCGATTTTTCTCAAACTTTGCACAAAAGCTAACTATCACCAAAGACAAATTTTGGCAACTATTAGAAGTTGATCACAAAAACTTTTTATTTTTCGCCCCACCCTAGTGTCCGCCTTGATTGTGAGAAGCGACGCGCGCTGAAACATTCCGCTATTGTAAAAAGGCACTAATCTTTGTTACTTTAAAATAGGCGTATGAAATTTAGTCTCCATGGAAACCGTAAAAAGAAAACAGCGCCACTCTTTTTTTGTGCCCTGCTGTTGAGGAGTTTCAGTTATTTTATGTTTATCGAATCAGGTTTACGATTTTATTTATGTCCTCGTAACCAACGCCTCCTAAATACTAAAGGCCTGTAACTTTCTGGTTTTTAGCACTGAGCAAAATTTCATTCTTGGTTCACGATACACTGCCATCTACTGTAGTTCTTCGAGAAAGAGAAATTAACGATTGGTTCATTTCTAAATTTAAATTTAAAAATCAGCCAATCAAAAAATTGAATTCGAATATTGTTTGGATCCATCGCCAATAGCTGCAAAGTGCCCTTGGTTCACGATACACTGCCATCTACCGGAGTTCTTCAAAAAATTAAAGATTGGTTCATTTCTGAATTTAAATTTAAAAATTAACCAATCAAAAAAATAACAATGACATTATCGGATTGCCGCGAGGTGGCGTTTAAAGTGGAACCCATCTCGACGGTAGCGAAGCAAATGTTATAGGCATTTAGTATTTAGGAGGCGTTGTCGTAACTCAGTTTTTGTAAACGTTTCCTAACAAATTTTGGTATGCATCAAAAAAGCACAAATTTCTAAGAAAAAGTTGTATCACTTTATCAATGTTGATTTCGCAATGGGGGAGTTTCCGAAATTTCAAAAATATTTTTTTCTGAAAGAACATGCTTCAAAACATAGGAATTGACCATTTTTTTTATTTTTTGACACAGTTATCTATTTTTAATGAATTATTTTAACCGGTGCGCAGATGCTATTCCGGGAAAAAAAATCTGCGCATGACGTCAGTGGTGCACGTAAGCGCGAAATCTAATTGGTTGTAGCGAGATGACGAAGGTCGTGACGTCACCGATTCCTGCGATTGGACAAGTCAAGTCGAGCAAAGTGGTGTTAGGTGCACCACTGACGACACAAAAACCACGCCCCGTTTTCAAGGTATGGTATTTAAAAAAAATTAATAAAAAATAAACTGATGGGAAAATTAAAGTATTTTCCGGGACCATGTTATTTTTGTATATCATTCTATCAATTTCAGTAACAAAAAGTAGTACTTTTGACTGAAGGAAACTCCCCCATTGAATAATACACAAAGCAATTTCAATCGCTTGCATTTAACTATTGTCGCAGAAGCTAAGTGGGAAGAAAGTCCACAGCGCCGTCACTATGACAACCATAAGGGGAAAAATGCAGAAAGTGGGAAATTAATTTGACTTTGGCACGCCAGCTCTCATTACACATACTTATAATATTTCTCAAAAATGTAAACACCGCCTTTCTTCCATTTTTGTGAAATTTCAAAACAAATAATTTTCCAATCACAAGTAAATAAAATAAAAAATTTTATTTCATTTTATTGCTTTTTTTTTGCACCAAAAAAAGGAGGAGCGTGCAATTTCTTGTTCCCGGCCCAAAGCAAGCTCAAAAAAAAAAAAAAAAAAAAAAAATCTGTTCTATATATCGTTCCCTATGCTATTCTAAGTAGCATGCGGGGTGTCTGTCGGCCCTTCACAATGGTTTTGGTTTTTCATTCTACTCTAATTAGAAGATAGTCCAATCAATAGGTAGAGAAAAACGGGCTTTCCTTACAAAAAA
The DNA here is from genome assembly GCA_038373865.1 of Uloborus plumipes. NCBI lineage: Eukaryota > Metazoa > Arthropoda > Arachnida > Araneae > Uloboridae > Uloborus > Uloborus plumipes. Next base: position 38,685 of record JAXGGA010003720.1, on the reverse strand, counting down.
AGGGTAGAAGATTTTTTCGTTTTTCAATACGTACATTTTTGTGCCAACATCAAAAACCAAGTTATCCAACACGAAAGACCTCGGAAAAACATTTGGGGAGCGAAAAACCACAAAAATTCATGACTTTTTGTGTTTTTTTCGAAATATCTCAGAAATGGTAAAAGTTAGCGAAAATTGTCAAATACGAAAGTTAAAGATTAAATTTCCAGCAACTTTCATAATTACAAACTTTTTGTAGCATGTATGGTAAGCGCGTTATAATTTCTTGAAAGCATAGGCGGACTTATACAAATGGCAATAGAAATGGCAATTTACACTGCTTGGCACAAACGCTTCATCAACGAACAAATGATTGTAGCATATGTGCGGAGTAGTGCAGCTGGTGGTGATGATGGTCAAATCAGGGCCGCCGCGAGCCAAGGAGGGCCCATTGTCAGTCTGGTCCCCGGACCTCCAGAAGGTAATTTATGCTGCTCTGATTCCATCATGCCGGACGGTGCCCTAGTTTCCGACTAGGATGACATGACTTCTCGTCAGCCCAGGGTAAAATCACTTTGGCTCCATCCTTTCGATCATGAACTGACGATTTCGGTTTCAAAGATCGGTGCTTCTTGTACCGAGAGAGGATACCGAGAGATTTCTTTAGAAAGTAGGAACCGGGCTTCCTGAGCATAAAAGAAACTCAATCCATCATATCATGAAACTGGGTGTGAAGGAAACAATAGTAAAAGCAGCAGACAATAGCGCAGATGAGTGGAAGAGAAAGTAAAGACTTAGTTGCTGTTGAGGCCTCGTATCATAGGTTTTGCCATTAGAATATTGTAGCGCGTCCGTAGCACATTCAACTTTCTTAAATAATCACTCCAATCTTGAGGAAGTAACTATAAATTTATTTACAAGTATGTACACTTATTTACAATAGGAGCAGGAAACAATTGCTAAACATCCAGCAATTAGGTAGCAAACAGTACACTGTACTCTCAACAGTAACTCAGCACCACGTATCTAACGTGAACAGTAAATAAGAAATTACAAAGGCAAAACAACCATTCGCCCAAGCGAATAAAACTAGCCTCTCAGAAATCAAATATGAGAAAAACTAACTGTGTTCAAGGCAGTTGGACAGCTCTTTATACTCGGAAGGAAATTTCTACAACATTCTAGCAAAATCCGGAGTGTTCGATTCATTCACAAACTTAAATAATCCATTTAAGAAAATTCTAGTGATAAAAAGAAAAACCCACGGTATTACAACTAAGAGCGAAAATGGCTTCATGCTTATTAAATGTAGGGGAAGTGCAAAAACTACAAAATGTTACGGGGTCGGTATACCAATGGTAAAAGTGATATCTTCAGATATTTTTGCAACATGTCGCCAGATAAAACCAAAACCAAGTGATTCCTCGCCAAAAATGATGCAAGGCAGGAAAAACAAAAAATTATTTACAAGATTTGTAACAATATCAAAGACCTAAAATGGAGAATAAACGAGGATAACACCCCGCAAGAAACATCGAGGCAATGGAAGCTATTTACTCTAACCTTGAAAAAAGCTTAGAGTACCAATTTCTCATAGAAGATTTGATAGATTAAATAGCCGGTGAATTTCGCCATGATATCTGAACACTTAAATCACTTCTTCACAGAAAATATGAAGATATTTGATTAGTCGAAACTACTAACAAAAAAGCAGTTGTTTGCTTCCGAAATGTTGAGTACAAAATACTTACTGATAGAGGTATAGCAGCAAGAACTCTGATTCTCAAAAGAAAAACTATGCTGCAGATATTATTTTGTCAGACAGAGTCAGAGGTTTATAATACTAAAGACTCTGATCCTAATGACAACTTCTGAAGTGGCGCAATTCAGTGTTTCCTGATGAATTGAAACTGCTGTTGGAATCCATCATACTGAAGTACAAACGGGGTTCTAGGGCAAAATGGAAACAAACATGAATAGTTTTGTCCCACTCAGTCATCAATGCAGCAAGGCCATAATTATTTAATGTGCTAACTCCATCCTCATTGAATCAGTGACTATCTGTACAGAAAATTTGTTTCCAAACATCTCATTGAGATTCTTTCGCATCATTTCACCTTTGAATGAGACTGCAGAAGAATATGATTTATTTAAAAGAGCATTGAAATATCGCAAAAAAAAAGCAAAACATTGAGCAAAAGGGTTAGGTTTTTTAATTTTGAAAATTATATTTTAATACAGTGCTACCCTTTTTGTACTATTCTATACATTTTTTCGTTGTCTAAGACCCTCTTATTCTTATTAGAAAATAATTTTTCGCTTTGCTCAAAAAAATTAAAATTTCCGACAATTTGTTTTTTTGGCGATTGTAAATGAAATAGTGAACCTACAGACTCATGTTTAAACTTAAATGAAAGCTAATTAAATGTACTGTAATTACATGTCCCTTTTTAGTCTTGTAAAATAGAAAATTTGGTCGATATTTCGTTAAAAATATTATCAAAGTTTTTTTTTTTTTTTTCATTTTTTTGCAAAAAATGGTAATTTGTTGAAGTTCGATATCTACTAAACTATGCATTCTACAAAACACTACTTGAGCTTAAATTGTTGCAAATTTTGTGTTCTATAAAATGGGTACCCTCATGTATTATCAGAAGTTTCATAAAGATAAACCTGAAAAACGTCGGGAGAAGACCGCAGCCAACAAGGACCATCACAGAAAAAAATACAGTGCCCGAAATTCACGTGTAAGGTTTTTTTAATAATTAAAGTATTATTTTAATACAGTGCTACTCTTTTAAAACCATCCTATGCATTTTTTTACTGTCCAGTGCCCTTCAATTCTTAATCGAAAACAATTTTTCTAATTTTTCAAAAAAATTTAAATTTCCGAATACAATTTTTTTTTTCGCCACTATAAATAAATAATTGAACTTACACACTTCCTTTTTGACGAAATGAAAGCCAATTAAATCTACTGTAACTTGAAGGTAGTTTTGTGTCTTGAAGAGCAAGAATTTATGTCGATAACTGGTGCGAAATGCCACTGAAGCACATTTTTTTCTCTTTTCGCAAAAAATGACCAATTTTGAAGCTCGATATCTCCTAAATTATTTGTCCTACAAAGCGCTACTTGAGCTCAAACTTTTTTAAATTTAGTGTTCTTTAAAATGTGTATGCACCGCATTTTTTCGCAGTGAGCACAGGGTTTTGAAAACCTCGATTTGAATTCCTTAGGTGACACAATCAACATATTAAAAACTCAGAACTACATCACGATTTTCATGTTTGATATGAATGGACTGTTATTACTTCCTTTTCAACTTCGACGAGAGAGCAGCAAATATAACGGTTGGCACACCCAAGGCCGTATCCAGAAAAAAATTTCGGGAGGGGCCCAGTTTCGCACATTGCCCAAACACACAAACATTTTTGTGTGTGTTATGAGTCTAATTTCTAGCTGACACCCCCCCCCCCCACGATGTTTGATGTGTGTGTGTGTGTTTTTCATTTTTTTATTCTTATTATTTTCTTGAACTGACCTTTATTGGGGGTAGGGGTATCAAGAGAGATATGCAATGAGAACTTTTTTAAGTGGGGTAGAATATCCGTAATTTTAGGGGGTCCGGGGTTTCTCCCCCGGGTAAATTTTTGAAAAAAAGTTTTAAAATTCTGCATTTTGAGGCCTTATATGGGGCAATTGGGACTTCAAAAACATGTTGGAAAAGTAGGCAAACAACAATCTCATAAATTTTCTGCATTCTTTTGCAAATTAAGATTAATCAAAGCATAAGAAAATGTTTAGTTTAACAAACGATTAACATTAAGTGACAGAGAGGAAGGACAAGGGAGGAGAAAAGATTAACACATTATCACTTGCTTACATCGGTTTTCACTATAGTTACATAGTAGTTTTTGATCAGTTCCCCAACTCACCGGCAGACACAGCACTTAGTAACATAAAATAACCAATAGTATAAAACACATAAAATTCTTTAAAAGATAGTGTAGAGATTTAAAAAATAATTAACGAGAGAGTAACATTCTGGCCATTTAGTTAATTCATAGTTTAATTATTTGATAAGAAATAGGATTGAAGCACTTTTAAAGGAGTTTCAAAAAGGTATTTAATGATTTTCAAAGACTCTAGAACAGTTAAAATTCTTTAAAGCATTTCATTTGCACTTTCCAGTCTCTGACGTTTTAATAGTTGATTGGACAGTCTTACGAAATTGTTAAAACTTTGAAAGACACATCTTTTTAAGATTAAAAATAGATATTGAAAAATACTTATAACGACAATTTCTTTTTCAATCACTAGTACTGCAGAAAATAAAAAAGAATACAGGTAGGTTAATATTTTTTCTCGTGCTTAACATATTAATAAAGGAATCAATTACTTCTAAAATACTGAATTAGGTATTTAATGAATAGTCAGAAATGAAACATGTGAGTCACAAAAAATTATTTTTGAAAATATGCTACAAAAAATGCTGGAATATGATTTTTGCATTACGCAGAATATTTTTTTAAATCAAGGAGCTGAGTTTCGGGCAAATTGGTGCCCCACCCCCCTCCATTTGTGTTAGAAACTTTAAAATTCAAGGCTTACAGCTACATTTAACAAAGTTTTCAAGCATTTGTAAATGGAATTTTTTTAAAGTAACTTTTGTTAAAGATTGGTGAGCGTCCAACAAAGCAGAGGGTCTGTGAACGTATCCGTTTTTGTGTGGTCTTGTTGATTGAAGACATGTTTAGCTATTAAAATCCCTTGAGGGTTACAAATGCTTATAAATGGGGACCAACAAAGTACCCTCTTAATTGAATCAGGGCGGTGAGAAGCAATCTCAGCCTAGTCGGAAACTAGGGTCCCGGCGATTAGGGGTAAAAATCTGAGTGTTGTAAGTTTTATAAGCTTTATGGGGAGGGGGGGCGCCGATCAAACTGACAAGTAGCTTGCCTTGAGCCTGAATTGATTTGGGAAAGAGAGCTGGAAGTGCTAATGAGAGTCTTGTTTTCAAGAATGTTTTGCAGCTAATGAGAATTTGAATTGTCGTTTTTTTTTTTTTTTTTTTTTTGTACTTCTTCAAATTTTCACTCGTTTAATAGTTAAAAGGAAAAAAAAAATTTTTTTTTTTTTTGCCATTTGAAATTTAAAAAAAAAGATTTTTTTTTTTTGTTTTACATTATAAAACATTTCGGGTTTCGGGGTGGACACTCCATTATCTTCGTCAATAATAATCGACTTCCGTACATTCACTGTGACAGAAGCCATTTTTAATCATTGAGCCAATTTTCAGAATACAATATTATAACCAGGGACTGTTGCGTCTGTTTAAAAGAGGAGACATAGCAAGAAACTTACTGGTAGATACGGATAACTTAATCAAACAATCATCAAACGCAGTTATCTTTGAGTGTCCAGCAATAAGTGCGAACCTGAGAGAAATTGGTGCATTGTCGTCACTTGTAGACCTTTATGACAATAACATCCAACAAATCGCAAAAGCAGTCATAAGGATCTATGGAGTTATTTAGTTCGGCTAAGTCATAATCACGACAAAAAAAAAAAAAAAAAAATCAAAAGCAGTTCACTTAACTTTTATTAATAATAGAATCTCTTCCAATATAAAATGGAAACAAACTAAAAATTTTAAGAGTTATCTTACACTTCATCTGCCAGAATATTTCAAAACTTTTTGTCACATCTCTATTTTATTTTCTTAGCTAGAAACTCACAATACATTAGCAGACGTGTGAGCAGATGTCAGCACATATTTCGCAGTGAGCACATTTCAGTGCATGTACTGCTATCTATTGACTTTCCCAAGAACATGTTTTGATTTTATTTTCAAGATTGAAATTACTTGATACATTTTTTTGCGATCACGAACTGCTTATTATTCTGAATCGACAAAAGTTGATGTGACATCCTTTTACTTTTTTTTCGAAAATAAGGCATTTCTTCTGTCTGTTCGATTGCGATAAGTTTGACGACAAATAAAAACCCGCAGTACAATCATACTGTGAAAATTGCCAATGAATGCTGGATGATAAGTTTATCGACAATTAGGCAGGTTCTAAGTTGTGAATTTTCAAAAAATGCTGCTTTAAAGTGTAAAAAATCTGCCATAAGGTTAATCAAATCATCAAGAAAGAATCTATTTCGCTCAACTCGTATTAGTTATATTAGTCAGCAATCACTTCCGTAAGTTTGTCTTTTTTAGAGACTTTTCTTTTTTAGAAAAGAATAAGCTAATAAATTTAAATTACAATAAAGAAATATATTTTGTTCAAAAAGTTGTCTGGCAGTTTTCTGATTCCAAGTGTAGTTTGTTAATTAAAATTTTTGTTTGCCTTTACGAGAGGCAATTACTGCCAGTCACAAAATTCACTACTGCTATGGAACCAGGCAACCAATCCTAGCACAGCAATATTAGTTCTCTTCCTCGGGTGGGTGACTATGGAAATTTTCAATTTTTAAAAATACGTCGAAAATAAAATTACTGGGGTACTTTATCTAGACATTTGTGTCAGATGTTTTTTTTTTTTTTAATTAAGAGCAAGTACAAAGTGAACATTTACCCCCTTTTTCATACTTAATGTACATGATACATGACCTGTTTAATTTACATGAGTAATATAATGTAAATATGTAGTAAATCCATGTAATGTGAGCGTAACTTGCAATTTATTTTTAGTCATTGAATAACATTATCTCACGTTGAAAATTTCAATTTAAAATACTTTTACTAACTTAAAATAAAAATAATAAATTGAGGTAGAAATTACTTGAATGAAAACTGTAAAATAAAAGCAAAAGCTTAAATCTTTAATATTTTCTGTGACTTTGTCGTTTCTCCGCACTTTCTTCAGACGTTACAATTTTTACCATCTTATTTCACAAACTTTTCTTGAGTTTTCCTATTCCTTTGTACAAAGTTATAGCTAATAGTGGGAGAGAAATAAAAAGTAAACCCGTTCGCTACCTTTTACGTTTAAAAATGAGACAAATATTTCTTAGAGTATATTAAAATTTACGAATCCCGAACGTTTTTTCTTTTTTTTTTTGTAACATAAACAATAAAATTAGGGGTTTGATTTAGTAGGTTAATATTAAAGTTTGCTAAAAGTTTAAGTAAGTGTAACAAATTTGTTTCCATATAAATAGGTTAATATTTTAAAATCAAAATAAAACTCTTAAAAGAAGCTTAAAAAACGTAAATAATTCTAGACAGTCAGAGTTGGGCGGGGAGGAAGATTTGCAAAAAATTGTTTTAGTTTTTCATTTGCAAACAAAATTATAGATTTTTTTTGGGGGGGGGGGGACAGTAGTTGCGAACGAAGGTCTGAATGTTGATGTAAAAGAAAAACGAGTGAAAAACTGCGATAATTTTGTTTGAGAACTCCAATTTCGAGGAAACATTAATGCTTTTGAAGCATTAAAAAAAAAAAACTACATTTCACTAATGAGAAAAATGTTCAGGAAAAACAATGCACTAAAAATCAACATCAACTAAACTCAAGCAAGGGTCGGAGAATGGGACCAGGTCAAGCCCCTTTCCAGAGATTTTATTTTTAACAGTAACACCATTCCTGATACAGTATTTTGTGCATTAATTTTTTCACCTCTCCCGCAGAAGGTGCATTGCGACTTCGCAATTAGGTTTATGAAAGATGTTCAGATGTTTGTGAACATCTGAATGAAACGCTACAAAATTACTGTTCTAATTTTGGAAATTTCACGTTTATTCCAAGATTTTTACGATAGAAGATGATTTAAGCCTTTTTTTTATTTCGTCAATTCATTGTAGGTTACCTAAATGCATATTGAATTTATGTTTGTTGAAATGAGTAAAGTTCGATAAAAGTTGCGGAATAATTCCTCATCTGTTTTTCGAGAAACTCAAATGAAATTCATTAGTTTAGTTCATTTGAACTAGTTCAGTAAACTCAGATGAATTAAATGAGCTAGTTCTCTAAAGGGAACTATAATTTCCATCTTTACAACGTCGCAAATGTCGCTATCCCTATAAAAACACAGGCACACATATACATGGCTTCGTAATTGAAAAAAAAAAAAAAAGTGTAGGGAATCATTTCTCCGGCACTTGACTTTTCGACATTTTGTTCCAGTCAAGGTAACACGATTTTTTCTTAACTCCAACCGAACGGATGTAAATCAGGAGGCTGAACCAAGGAAATAAAACGTTACGACCAGCTAGAGAAAATGATAACGAAACGGAGCTTCTCACTCATTGTAATCCGACCTCACCATCCGCACAGGGATACCGAGGCTTAATATATTTAAAAATGGTCCAATTGAGCAAACACTATCGATACAGATACAGATCGTGAGAAAATGATTTGCGTTAGAGCTACGCTCTTTTTCGCTGTTTGGGTGAGAGATAAAACATGATTGAGCTGACATGAAACAAATAGAAGGACTGGGTAAAATGTATGTGCAAAATTACTATAGAATAACAAAGTGTGGGAAATGGCAAAGCGGGGGACCTGCCCCACGCTCTGTACTCATCGCGCCGGAAAAGGGCAAGGAGGAGATCTCCTGTTAGGGCCAATCCTAGCATAGCAGGGGTCTTATGGAGCGCCTAACCAGCAGGTCTTTTCTTGCCACCAGGGGTGGAGGGAATCGCTAAAAGCGAGAAAGCCATAGGCCTCGATGTGAGGCCTATCCTAGCGGAAAACCGCTGGCTGGGCAGAAGCTACAGTGGAAGATTGCCATTACTAGTAAGGTTGCTCCTCCGAGAACCGAGGGAGTAGGTGATTTGCATGGTATCAGATGGAAACCTAGTACCACCGTGGAGGAAGGTGTGATAAACTTGATCATGAATTAAAGGGTTAGAGTGGTTCTCAAGCTTGGTGAAAAAGTTTGTGGATGTATCGACGATGTAGGAGGTAATAACTTGAAGGTTAGCACCGTTGTGAAGAGTTTTGTTGGAAACATTCCAAGGGGCATTGAAGATTTTTCTGAGAATTTGGTTTTGGAGAACTTTCTCTCCATCAATAATTTCACACTTCTTTGTCGTTTCAAAATTTCGTGTAAACGCGCTGGTAGATACTGAATCGCAATTCACTTTTAAGGGTTAAAAGCTTCACGAAGGATTGAAAGGCTAGCATGCTAACATCCCAGGTAGCACAAAAAACGTTTAAACGTTTTATAAACGTTTTTAATCAGTTTGCACAACGTTAATAACCATTTTACAACCTTTATTCAACAAAGTGTGCTACTTGGGATACTGCTCGCGTGACGGAGCTAAATCTCCAGTCTCTATTCTGTGTCTTAATATCCTGCGTCAATTATCTCCAATTCGTTGGGGCTAGGTTAAAATGGGTTATCTTGGCCACGTGCTCCTTTGTGTAGTGGTCAGTGACATTTGACCCTAGTGGGCTCTTATTGACCCCTTAAGTAATTTTAGAATTGATTTTACCAATTCTCGCAATACATATGAAAATTTCCGTGTTCTTCAAGCAAAAGGCTGAAAACTTCTTTCGCGTTCTGAATTTCTTTATGATTTTTTAATTCATTAATACCTTTTGAGACACCCTGTGTAACATTTGTTATAATCCCTCCCCCACATCAAAAAAAAAAATTGTTTCACAGATTTTCATTAAGTTTGACCACCAGTTAAAAAAGTAAGAAAGCAGTTACATACACTCAGAGCATCATCCCTCGTTATTTCTCTTAGATTTTGATATTGTAGTCCGAGCGCCATTTCGAAAAGCGTGTTTTGACTTATGAATAAAATGTTTTCGCTGTTTTTGATAGCTTATGTTATGTACATTTCAGATCCGATTGATGCCACTCTGTCATAGTTGAGCATTTTGAGTAATTCAAGATGGCATCCAAGATGGCGCCCAAAACATTGAAAATGCTGTTTTGAAGCGATATTGACTCGTAATATATAATTATACATATTCGAACCCTACTACAGGGAACTACCTGAGTACCGAGGCCGTTCTACGTTATGATGGAGCCCGAGCTAATCTTTTCCATCGCCCCCCCCCCCCCATGCTCTTAAATAAATTCTTAGGTATGGAGTAAAATTAGCATCAAGAGACTTTTCTTTACAACCTTAAAAGCCTCTGTAAGAAAGAGTTAGGGGCATATACTATACACGTTTATCAAAAAAGTACTGAACGCTTTCATAACTTTAATTTTTATACATATTTGAACATGTAATCTGAATTGTGTGTGTAGCTTAACAAAATAAATCTAATGTTTTAGCTTTGTTAAACTAATATGGTTAAAAAGGAATAATAATGATATGTCAGGAAATAAATTACAGTGCAGCTTAAATCTAGTTTATTTAGTTTTTGGAACCCTCTCATATTTTAGCGCCCAGGGCCCTCGCCCCCCAATCGCTCATCTCTTCGGATTGAACTGTGCCGACCCAGCAGTAAGTCAACAAAAGCAGATGGTTCACTTTTTCCAAATCAAGAATTCCTAACAAAGGTCCGACTGGACTAGCTGCTTTTCATTGATGACTTTTCAAAAATGAAGGAGCACAAGGCTTCTGATAAAATACATGTGCACAAAGAAGAAAGCAACGGAAGAATCAGTCGTGATACTGTGGACAGGGAGAAGCTAAGGAAAAAACTGGAATTGTGCATACAGCCTTTAAATCCATCGGAGCATCCTGAAGGATTGGTAAACATCGTATCTGGAAAAATTGTAGCAGCTAAGTCTGTTAATGTGGACAAAGCTTATGAAATGGCTAAGATAGTTGCTCATAAGTTTCAAGAAAGCCTCCCAAGTGGATTTCATGTTAGCCAAAAAAAATTCGTCATAAACATGGATGAAGATAAAGAGGGTGGCAAAATTCCAACAGCAATGCAGATGGATGCTTCACTTTTATACTCTAAAATCATTGCTCTCCAAGCAAACAGAGGTATAAAAATGGATGATATTCTAAAATATAAACTTTCTTCTGTCCCCCCTTCCATGTTTTAAGACAATGGTTACATGAGAGAACCTGTGGGTAAGTCTGCATTAATGAATGCCATGATTGTGGTGCAGTCTGTCAGAAGAAGTAAGCCACCTACACTAATAATCATAGACGGTGTGCATTACTGTGGACTGCGTATTGGCCTGTAGGAGGGATTCTTAAAAAAAATCCTGAAAAAAATCACTGACATGTTAAAAGATGCTAATGTTAACCTGGTGTTCGACAGATACTACGACTATAGCATTAAGAGTGCAACGAGAGCTAGTCGGGGAAAAAAAGTAGCAAGAAAGTTTCAAATTACTGAAACAACGCCACTTCCGTCACAAAATATAACGTTTTCAATTAATGATAACAAACGCCAATTGATCCAGCTCTTATGCCAGTATATTTTTGAGAATTTTTGTAATGTCCTACTTGAGCACTATTTGGTTATTACGGGGCAAAATGCTACACCGTTTGAAATATGTAGGGGCACCCGAACAAAGAGACCTGATTTACAAACAATACACACGAAGAAGCAGATATTATAATGGTCCAGCAGCTAATAGCTGAAATGAAAGGAAAAAAAAAATGAAACTGTTCACGTCATATGCGACGACACTGACGTCTTCGTTTTGCTGTTGTTTTATTACCATCAATTAGATTTGAAAAAATGAAGTTTTCATGGTATCGTTGAAACCTGGACGGGCAAGAGTAGATATCAAAGAAACAGTTTTGAAACACACGAACATAATTCCCAGTTTGCCGGCGACTCATGCCCTGACTGGTTGTGATTCTGTTGCTCCTCTCTATGGGATTGGAAAGAAAATAGCTCTTAAGTGTCTCCAAAACGGTAAACGGTTAAGATTATTGGGCCATAGGGAGAGCTGTATGACAGAAGTAATTCAGGAATGCACAAATTTTATTGCTTCTTGCTATAGTATTGAGGGTGCTACAGATCTGACAGAAGTGAGAATTTTCCTTTGGGCAAAAAAGACAGGTCAAGCGCAACTACGAGCACCTTCATTTTCTTCATTACCACCTACTAGGGAATGCTTTGCCGAAAATGTCAAGCGAGCTCACTTGCAAACTATTTTGTGGTTATCTGCAAGCAGTTCACAATTTCTTTACCTAGATCCAACTTCATTTGGTTGGCAAAAAGATGAAGCAAATAAAGAGCTTTTTCCCATCGCCATTCTAAAAAATACCCCAATTGCACCAGATTATATTATAGCAATGACAAAGTGCTCATGCCGCTCTCAACAATCTTACATTACTATGAGATGTAGTTGCAGAGCAAGTAATATTTCGTGTAGCTTGCTGTGTCAATGCTTACTTGAAGGGGGGAGGTGCTGTAATCAAAACACCAGTATAGCTCAATCAATAGTAGAAAGTGAAGAAGAATTTTAGCTTGATTTGTACCTCATAATTATGTTACCTTGAGCTCAGGTAACTATATATGTATATTTTTTAACCGACGAAAACACGGAGGAGGTTCTCTAGTCGACCGATATATATACATATATATATATATATATATACATTAATCTATGACCACGCATAACTTTTTACTGAATAGTCCGATTTGGATATTTTTTTTTTGTTTGAAATTGTACACCTTCCTGGTGGTCCCATGGTCCCATGATACGGGGTTTGAGAACGGAATCCTGAAGAAATTGAGGGAAATCTTCAGAATTCCGTTCATACGCATACTCTTTGCGCATCATGAATGGAATTTCATGTGCACTCTTTGCTATGTCGCTCGCCGATAGATTGGCTTTACGGTAAAGACGCTGGGCTCTCATTGACAAGAGCATCAGTTCGATCTTCGAGCGAGTCGGTGGATTTTCAAGCTGCAGAAAAAAAATGCAGCGTCTACATCATACGCTTATGCGGCATGCAAAACGCAGTTTTACTGATAGAAAATACTTAGTGAATTAAAAAAAAGTGAAACCGACTTCAAAAACGCAGCTGAAAATTGCTCTAAAAAGTAAAAAATAAATTTATTCTTTGAACACCATCGAACAACTTTTAAACATGAGTTTTGAAGTCGGTGCCGAAACAGTTAATAAAATCATTCGTACCATTTGATTGAAACATTTGATTGTACCATTTGATTGATCAATGGGTACGAATGATTTATTAAGTGTTTCGGCACCGACTTCAAAACTCATGTTTAAAAGTAGTATCGATGGTGTTCAAAGAATAAATTTATTTTTTACTTTTTAGAGCAATTTTCAGCTGCGTTTTTGAAGTCGGTTTTACTTTTTTTATAAAATTTTATTTTTATTAAGTCAACTTTTGCATCCTTAACGTTAATACTCGTATTTAAAATGCAATTCCTTAATGTATTATTTTTAGCATTACAATATAATTTTGTCCATTTAGTACAATAAAATGTTAAAAAATCACGCCTGCATTAGTTTTTTAACAAAAAATGACTTTATATTCTAACTCCTTGACCCAAAAAATATATAGAAGGATATGCCATATAACAATATCGCCTCAAAACTATATTTAACTTTTTGAACGCTATCTTGGACGCCATCTTGAATTTCTCAAAATGCTCAACTATGACAGAGTGGCATCAATCGGATCTGAAATGTACATAACATAAGCTATCAAAAACAGTAAAAAAATTTTATTCATAAGTCAAAACAAGGTTACCCTATAATTAGCCATTTGGCGCCCGGACTATTGTACCTCAAGAAGAAAGAGTGAGGACATGAAAGTGATTCCTCCTCACTGGTCGAAGAAATTTATTATTTTGCTACAGGGGATGAAGCGACTGCGTTCGTAGATTGAACAAGGAGCTCTGTGTTGTCTGAAAAAAACAAGACTTCTCGACTCTACTAAAAGAAGATAGGAAAACACTTTTAGCTCCTATCTTTCTGTTCTTAAATGTTCAAAGTTTTTATTAGAATCCAAATTTGTACTAAAATTGAATGTGTTTCCGATTTATAGCAGTTTTATATACTCGCTTGTAGTAATCTGTAGTATGCGCACGGTATCGAAAGTGAACTTCTCTTCCGAATCCCACTTTTATTTTTATCTATATATATATAAAATCAAAGTTGGATGACGTCATGGGTTCGGGTCAAACGCTCTCCTGGAAAATTTACGCAACGTACGATTATGAAAATTGGTACAAAATTAGTCCGCATACTGATGAGATGCAAGACGTAGCCGAATTTTTAAAATTCGCCCTAGATTTTATAAAATTTAATTAAAACCACATAATTAACAGCGTATTCCTCCATTTTTTGGTACTTTGTGTAACATTATTTATGAATGGCAACAGTTAAGACTTAAGATTTAAAAATCTTGCTACAAAATATACTCTCGCGATGATAATTATTATTATTGAAATGCATTAAGTTGGTGGATGCTGATAAACGGATAACATTTAAATATAGATGATGATTGAAAAGTTATTACTGTATGTTCCTTACGGTATTTTTACAAAAACATAACACTACAAATTAGTTTTTGCGATTGAAGTGAAGGCAATTGCCTGTTTCTTTTCATGTGCTATTATTTCGTTTTCAAAGTAAGTAATCCCATTTATTTTTCAGCTTCATTTTTAATCTTTGCTGGGTTTATGTTGTTTTATTTATTGTTGCCTTATTTCTTCAAAGCCTCATTGAAACTACCTATCAGGCTTTTGGTGATACCATGAGTTATTTTGTCTCTTTAACGGATTTTTAAAAATAATATTGAAACAAGACTAAAATTTCTATGGAAATGAAGAGACAATCAGCTGAATAATTAAATTATAAGCTGATTATAATATTGAAAGCTTAAAAATTTTGAAGCTCGCCAAATCAAATTTAGCTTTAAATGCTGCATTAGCATGTAACATAACCCGCAAAATAAATATATCGAGTATTTGATAAAGGTTGAAAGCTTCATTAAAAAGCAAAATTAGAGAAAGAGGAGGATGTTTGTGGCCTAAAAATTTGGCGACAATTGAAAAAAAGAAAAACTGCCAAAAATCTCAGGTATTAAAATATTCTCAAAAGCATTACTGAGAAAGAATTATCCACGTGTTCTTCAAGGTATTGGTGCCACGATCATTTCAGAAGTATCATTATGTTAACGAAAAAAAAAAATCCGCCAAACAAATTTTTGACGACCGAAAATCATCAAAAATTATGAGGTAACTATAGTTCCCTCAAAACTTTTGCTGATTTCTTTTTAAATATTTTTGTAAGACATTAAATATTGCCAAAAATAAAACAATGATGGTAAATTTCTTGCCTATTTGGCATGCTCGACGTTATAGTAATTTCTCTAAATGTTCCACTAAGATCAAAAATAAATCTTCAAGTTAATGAAACAGGCAATTAACTAAAACTAAAATTTCGTCGAAATGGAAAATTATTTAGAAAAAAATGGGTACTCACGTTTTTCTCCACTACAGCTACAGATTTGGCGGTTAAAACAGATTTGGCGTTTTTTCTTTGTTTTGCGGCGGTTGTTTCTACTCGCACGCAGTTATTCCCCCCCCCCCCAAAGAAAAACGCCAAATAAACCGCTAAATCTTTTTTTAACCGCCAAATTTGTAGCTGCGGTGGATTTAATACGTAAGTACCGAAAAACATAATATAATAGGCATTGTTACATATGGTAAATTTCGCCAAGCCAGAACGTATTCGTATTTTTAGAGCTTGAATGAGCTACCTTGCGGTGATTAAAGATATTAGCTACTGTTCTAGCTATTACCGGGTCAGCGCGGAAAATTGGATTGAAAAAGGTTGCCATCACAAATATGCAGTAGAAGACCGAAATGTCTTGTATGTCGCACCTACCAGTGCGCGAGAAGTCATGCCGAGTCCGCCAAATGTGCTGCCCATTATGAACCAGCTGAAAAAATAAGTCATGTCTGCTCCCGCTACTGTGCGGAAGCTCTGATCCCAGATACAGATCGTGGTTATTATTCGGTACAGAGCGTGAGCTCTTTTGCCGGGTATGAAGGTGGGGAGATTTGAGTGGTTCAGACCAGTGGTTGGAAAAACTACATATTTTTTGTAGCGAACTACAACTACAACTACTTTCTTATAAATGTAGTTAACTACAGCTACAACTACTTTTTTTTTTAATGTAGCGAGCTACACTACTTTTGAAATGTAGTTGCTACTTCGCTACTTTTTAAAAAATAAATAAATAAAAAGAATACACCGTTTGAGGATCGACCGAAAAAATTCGAAAAGTGGTTTGGATTAAAAAGTTACCTCATTCGAATATGGAATAGAAATAGGAATTGTCTTTGAATTTATTTGTTACTTTTCCTTTTTGTTCCTTTTTTTTTTTTTGCTAAAATTTGTCCTTTTTAGATTTTTTTTACAATTTTTACGAATATCCGCCACAAGAACAACCTTGTTTTCTTTCTTCGTTCTCTTTTTTTTCATTTATTTTTTTTAATTTAATTTAAAGTAGTTTCTAGAAATCGCTACAAACTACTACTTTTTTGTATCGCGCTACTCGCTACTCTACTTTTTTTAAAAAGTAGTGCGCTACACTACAAACTACTAAAAAATGTAGCTACTACAGCAGTTTCGCTACTTGTAGTGCGCTACTTCCGACCACTGGTTCAGACATTGAAGGTGTGAAGGGGGGGGGGATAAAAAAATGAGTCTTCTCAGGGCCACACACTGTACAATATTTACAAGAAATTATGAACAATGAAAAGGACTATATACAAGATAAAAAATGGTGGAAAATATATACAAAATTTACATGAAATTCACCCTACTCAGAGGTGAATGCGAGGCTAAATCGGTGGGCCAATCCACCGACCAGCGAAACTGCACGGAACGAACGAAGCCGTTCCTCTGCTGAACTTGTTCAGCAGAAAGAGAAGTTGTGCCATTATTTGCTTGTGAATTTCTAGGATTCTTTTTTCTGATAAATCTCTGTGTGAGAAACATTGTGTCTTGTGGGAACCCAGTGTTCCCTGAATTGAAAGTAAAGTGTATTTGTTCATACACCAGAGGGTTTAGATGTCTTTCAATTTTAGTGTAAAAGTTTGTTGACATATTAACAAGCTCTGATCCCCCTTCTCCTCTGTTTCATTTATGACAAAGCTCTGGCAACTTTCTTCCTTGCATCAGCTCAGAACATATTTTCTTCACTGAACTTGGCAGACAACTGGCGTGATACTGTTCCCCTTTGCCAGATCTCACAAATGATACTTTATACCCGAGTCGATGTGGATTTAACAATGTGAGCTTTTGCTAAAGATCACGTTTAATGACCGAAATCTTATTCTTTTCACTGCTAATGGATATGCATGAACCAATTGGCTACAGGATTCCCTCCATAATGTTCGAATCTTGCCTCCGACCTCATCGTTGGCCAAGGCTTTCTTGATATCCCTTAAATTTTCCAGAAGTAATCGATAGATCATGCTTTTCTCTCTTATTCGTTCGGATGCCACTAACTCACTGGTAGCTAAGCACACTCTATAAAGAAAAAAATCGTTACCTTAGTGCAAATAATAATTGCAAATTTTTAATCCGACGTTTTATAGCTCTGATACGCAGGGAAACTGCAGACACTTGTTTCGGCGTTACAAGGAGCGCCTTTTTCAATGCGAAAAATTGGGAGCTTATGGATGCACAGACCTCCGACAAATCCGCTTGTGTCGAATGTCTGTGCATTAGGGTGGGGCGAAAAATAAAACGTTTTTCAGATCAAATTCTAATAGTTGCCAAAAGTTATCTTCGGTGATAGTTAGCTTTTGTGCAAAATTTGAGAAAAATCGGTTAATAACTTCAGGGGGGGCTACGATCGCAGAGTTTTATCATAGCTTTTATCGGGATTTTATGGTTAAAATATGAAAAATAATGCCGTTAGCTAATCTCATTTCATTTTTTTTACTCATAAGATACATTCATGCATTCAAAGCATATGAAATAACTCGCAAAAATTATTTACATGATATATTTATATTTCAAGCATTTAAAAGAAAACAAAAAAATAAAAAAAAGGAATTTTTGGAAATATAAATACATCATATAAAATAATGTTTGTGAGTCATTTCATATGCTTTTAATGCATTGAAACATCTTTTGAGTAAAAAAAAAAATGCAAAGAGACTAGCTAAAGACATTCGTTTTGATATTTTAACCATAAAACCCATAACAAAGCTATGGTAAAACTTTGCGATCGCAGCGCCCCCTGAAGATAATAACCGATTTTTCTCAAATTTTGCACAAAAGCTAACAATCACCAAAGACAACTTTGGCAACTATTAGAAGTTGATCTGAAAAACTTTTTATTTTTCGCCCCATCCTACTGTGCACCCATAAGCTCTCAATTTTTCGCATTGAAAAAGGCGCTCCTTGTAACGCCGAAAGACGTGTCTGCAGTATCCCTGCGTATTAGTGCTTTAAAACGTTGGATTAGAAATTTGCAATTCACATTCTATTACTCTATTGCAATTTGTACACTCATAGAAAAAAAAAACGAAACACTCTAATTATTCGGCTGCTATACATGATAAGAAAAAAAGAAAGGTGTCTTCTGACATCGATTAAAGTCTTCTTTAAAACTATGTGAGTTAAGTTTTGGTAAGGGGCTATATACAAAGTGAAATGAACACTATGTCTGAATTTTCAAATGGGAACCCCTACATTTGGTTACATAATTAGGCACGGTGGGCCAAAAGTAAGCTGGGTACCAAGCGGCAAAACTTTAGTACCAGTAGAACAAAAGTTATGACCGACCAACGATTTAGGGAGCACCACATTTAAAATGCTACTTTCAAGGTCATAGTTTACAAAGAGTAGACAAGTCATATTTTTCGAAGAAATTAACGAAGCTAATCGCTATAGAACGTTTGCTGTTTGTAATTAGTTAAAATTTCTCGGGTTTTGTTAAAGTTAGAATATGTTTTGAAACCTAGGAGAGAAAACCCAACTGTAAGAGTTCAAAGGAAAAATGCAACATTCCATCTTTTTGATCAAACTGAGATAGATGCGCACTTTTCGCTACGCACTAACTCAGGCAGCACATATTTTCTGGAGAGAAGTTACGTTTTAAAAGTGTTTGTATTTATATGAACTACTGTACTAGGATTAGCAATAATGTTAAAACCGTGACTCAGAATTAAAATAAATACCTCCAATCGTCACAGATTTTTCCGAATAACCTTCCGAGATGTCACATTTTTCTGTGAAAATCAAGTATCCACGTAAAAAGTTTTCTGAATTAATGCATGTTGCATAAAAGCAGACTTCTCACTAATGGACAAAAAATTGGATCGTCTTTTTTCTCCGTTCAATTGTAAAGCAACGGATGAAGCAAATTTAAAACGATTTTGTAAACAAAGTTAAATGATGTTGCTGATTACAAAAATGCGATAAAAAAAGGGAGGGTTTTCATAGAAAATTTTAAAGTTGATTCCAGTTTTTATGTGAAGACGAACCCTTAACAACAATTTACCAATAGAAATTTGAAGAGCACATTATTCCTGAAAAAATAACATATAACACGTGTCTCTTGTATTAATGGCCTTCGAGTACGAGCGAGTGTTTCGTTTTTTTTTCTATGACTGTACAACTTTTATAAAAAACAGAATTTTTCATGCATAAAGTGAAAACAAAAACATAACATATAAGTAGGAGGAGCTTGATGTGTCAGAATAATACTGTATTTCTCGTCACTGTTTTGAGTATTTTCTCCTCGTAGCTAGAAAGGCTCGAAATATTACCATGTCGAAAAACTTAATGTATGTTTCAATTAGACGATGTATTACCGTGGTATAGGAAAAAAACAGGGTCCTTCTTTTTAATAGGCAATATTTTAATCCCCAAACAAACAATCTGGGCCTGTTTTCCAGAGGGTTTAGTTTAAAAATTATTACTATTCCTAATACAGAAGTTATAAGCGCATTAGGAATGTTTTGACTTCCCCACGGCAGATAAATTCTGGCTACACCAGTGACAGAATAACACACTTCTTTCGTCTGATCCGCTTTATATATATATTTTTTGCTATTAGGATTAGCAGTTCGTGCTAGTATTATTGGTACACATAATTGAATGATTCATTTGAGGAGAAGTACAGGAAAGTGTGAAGCGGAACCATAAGAGAATGACGTAAAAGTATGTTATGAAATGTTTCTATACATCATTATTATTTTTTAAAGTAGGAAATGGTTTGAAGCAAGCGAGAAAAAGGAGCCGAGAACTGGTCAAATTCATTCGTAGACTGGTGACTGTCTGGCTGTCCGCTGGACTGGTTCGAGAGAAAAAAGTGGCCGGAGCTACGACGAGGCGAGATTTTAAGAATGAGTGACGCTCGCGTGTTTTCGTGGACTCCAACCGGGAGAGGAGAGACTTGTCTCTTTACTTGCAGGGTTATTTTGTTTTCTCAGCCTGCAATCATTCATTTCACTTTTACACGTTTTTTAGTTATGGCATACATTTTTCTTTTTTTTTTTGTTTTATTCGGGGGGGGGGGGGGTTAAGAAAAGGTAAGAATTTTTAAACTCTATTTACTCATTCTTATGCGAACAAAAATCAAACATTGTAACATATTTCTGTTCGTGAAAATTAAGAATTTATTAAGCTCTGTTGTGAAAAATGGGGAAAGGTTATTTTATTTTAAAAAAACGATGAAATTAAAGAATGTGGTATAATGAATTCATCCAGAGGCAAAGTATGGAATTTCAACCCAGATCAAATGAAATTTAAACAAAAATCAACTGAACATATTGACAGAAGCATAGGTCCACTTTGTCGCCACTTTAATCGCATTCGCGTACATTACTTGACTACCACATACTTATGTAATAGTGCAAACATTTTATTCTTAATTTTCAATGTTTTTTCTGAAAAATGCAAAATATAAGTTACGCATCATTTTACCTATCGTTTCTGCACCGACTTCAAAATTTATGTTTGAAATTAGTGTCGGATTGCGTTCAAGGAATAAAATTATTTTCACTTCTGAGAGCAATTTTCAACTAAAGTTCTGAAGTGTGTTTGATTTTTCTAAAAATTTTTTTCTATTGATTTTAGTGCAAATGTAGGGGAATGTGGGGCAAAGTGAAATAATTAAGATAGCTGACCTATTTCAAAATGAACGCATCAGAAATTTGTTCTGAAAGTTATTGTACATAAAGTTTGAATAATGTATTTTGTGTGACAACTTGCATTGAAATATTATTTTTCATTTTTGGCAGCTATTTTGCAACTTCAAAAAAAAAGGTAGAAAGTTTCCACCTTAAAAAACCATGGGACAAAGTGAAAAATGCATTATTTTTACTATGAAAGATGTTCTATTTTATGATTAACAGTAATTTGCATCAAATAGACATGTAAACAAACGAATAAATGACTTATCAATGGAAAATAAACGAATAAATAAATAAGCAAATTAATGAACTCATTAGTTTATGAGAAAAAGGAATGAGTGAGAATAAAATAGGGAACGAATAAGAAAATAAGTGAACGAATGAATAAATGAGTGAATTAATAGGTAAAAGAATGTAAATTAATTAACAAATAAGGACGTACGTGATTTAAAAAATGAGTGCCTAACTAAACGAAATTAACTATTTCTCTTTGCCCTGCGTGCACTTGACAAATTTCATTGAACATTTAAAATCAAAATTCGCTTAATATAAACGAAATAAGTACTGTACTGGATAGCATTAGAACTCAATTAATCCTTAAAATGATAATTACAAACAATTTATAAATATCAAAACAAATTTATTTCTTTTGAAAAAGACGAATATTACAATAAGTGTATAAATTTTTAAAAGGACTTGTTGAATTTTTTTCGTTGATCTTTAGATCTATCTAGTTGTTGACAGAAATAGATTGTTTGTCTGGGGACTTTGTTAAAATATTGCTAGAAAGGTGGCGCTGCAAACTGAAAATACTTTACCATTTCACTTTGCCCCCACATTCCATCACTTGTGTTACCATCTACATATATATATATTTTTCAGATTTTTCTCTTCATGTTAACTGGTTAAAATATCTGTTGGGGAATGCATATCCTAAAGAGAAAATTTTAGTTCTAACTAATTTGACCGCGCATTATCAGAAGAACAACTTCCCCAACATTAAAGAACTTTAAATATATAGCATACACTATTCAGGTTTGATAAATAATTATGATACTTAGCTGTATATGATAGAATCACTTGTTCAGGCATAAAGGAGACAGTTGTAAACTCATAGCGCTTTATTTCGATGAAATACAACATTCGAAAATCTGCCCTCACACAGCTTGCATGACAAGCAATAGGCTCTCGCAGTTGGGCAAGTGGCGCGTGCTTTTAAGGCAACAAACTGGTACTTCGTTACAGCGCCACCTGCCAAAACATCAATTCAAGATAAATGTGCAAATTATAATATAAATAATTAAATAATATGGTTCAAAATCTACTCATTTCGGGCAGTTTCTCAACAATATCGTTTGTTCACATGTGCCGCTGTGCCCCCTTCTCCCCTAATTGAAACAGAACATTGGGAGCAATAGTAAAATAAATCTCAAAATTAATGTTCAACCCCTACTTCAATTAAGAAAACTTTTTAATTTTTTTTTTCATTTTCCGGTTTTTATCAAAATGAATTACCGCTCGGCCGCAACAATAATAAAATGCTAAAAAATTCAATGATGTATATTTGTCATCCTAAATTAGAATTGATTTTAGAAATTCAAAAATATTTTTCTCATCTAAATTTTCTGAAGTTCCCTGCGCCCTCCTTTCTCTCAGTCTCCGCTCAGCCCCCTCTGGAATGATTTGTCTGCGTGCGCCGTTGCCTCCCGTGACCTCTCATTGGGGCACTCCTGATCTTCACCAATTTATGAGAAGAGGCTTTCCTACCGCCCCCGCCCAAAACACGTCCCTCTCAAGCCAATTTCAAAATATATCGATCGCTCCCTTACTGCCCAAAACATGTCCACCTCCCCTTAACATCTTCCAAACGCCCACCGGGGGCGGTATTGCGCCATCTATCCCTGCTAAGTTTCCGACGAATAAGTTGCAACCAGGTTTTTATATCAGGGAGTGGTAATAACCAACTGAACCGCGATTCCTCGATGTCTCAATAAAAATTGTTCGCTTATTATTTCGCGCTCAACTGTTCTTCGCGAGAAAAATCGCTCGAGGAACAAACAGACATGAGAAGCCGCAAAATGCAATGAGATTAGCTAACAGCATTGTTTTTCACATTTTAACCATAAAATCCCTAAGGCAGGGATTCAAGTGAAACAGCACTGCGATCGCTTCGAATTGCAATCGCTACTGGAAGTGAATTACATTATCATCAACTTAAATTGGCATGACGTCACTACGAGTGGAGCCAATAAGAGCTCACAAGCACTCAGTGATCTCCTCTTATTCGCCAAGTAAGCTGTGACGTTTTATCTAGCTCGTTTTTCATAGGCAAACGTCACGCTGACGTCACGATGTTTTTATCAAGAAACGTTCTAATGTAATTCATTTCCAGTAGCGATTGTAATGTGCGATCGACTGTTTCACTTGAATCCCTGCCTAAAGCTATGGTAAAACTTTGCGATCACAGCGCCCCCTGAAGATATTAACCGATTTTCCTTAAAATTTACACAAAAGCTAACTATCACCAAAGACAACTTTTGGCAACTATTAGAAGTTGATTTGAAATTTTTTTATTTTTCTCCCCACCCTACTCTACATTGTAGGGAAAGGAATCGAAACCCCCAATTAGAGACCCAATAGCCCCGTTCACATGAGACTTTTTCACCTCGCATTTCCCCGCTCCGCTCTCGAAAAAAACCGGTTGGAAAATTCCCCGTTCACAAGTACAATGTGGTTACACCACAGAAAGTGGATTTTTACCCTACATCCTTTGCGCATTGTTTACAATCTGCGAGTATGTGTTTTTTTTAGAGTAACAGCTTACGATTTAATACTGCAAAAATATTTCTTTTCGTGAGCCGCAATTTTCGAAAAAATGAAAATGAAGGTGGTCGGAACAGAAATAATTAAAAATAAAATAAAATAATTTAAAATAAATAAATAAAAGAAACGAAATGAATAAATAGATAAATAATAATGACTAAAGTACTTCCCGAGGTTATGTTTTCGCCATTACGACATGCTCGCCAAATTCGCGAAAATGAAAGCTTCGTGCAAATAAATGCTTTTAGTCTTTATTAAAAGTTAAAAAGGATGTAATTAGCAGGGACCTGTTTACCTCACATGCCGATTAGGACTGGGGCCCAATCTTTCTAAGGAACCCCGAATATTTTACAAAATTATACAAAGAATCAATATATTTAAAATAATAATAATCATAATAAATTATTTATTAATAGTAGGAAACCTCTTTCGAAACTTTATTTGTATTTGTCTTATTTGGTTGGTTTATACGAGAAGAATGATTTATGGTGGAAAGGATTTTTGAGTTGTTGTTCTTAGAGTTTTTCTGGTATTTGGGGAAGGGGGGGAGCACTCACCTAACTAAAATCTCTACCTTTTAAAATCTGCGGTAGTAAACTCAGCCATTGGCCATCTCAAAAAATATTCTAATAATTACAGCGAAAGTAGTGGTGCCCATAGCTATGGAGAATTAGGAGGTATATACTACACCATTGGAATTTTTAAGAAGGATATTTAAAATGATTTTGTTGCATTATTGGTGGATCATGTATTTGGGGGTTTTCCATAAAATTTCCTAGGGGCTTGTGCATCGCTGCACTCTGGCAGATTAGCACCCCTAATCAGCAATAGAGAACACTCTGCCAACTTGAAAATCAGAAGTAGAGGACTGCCGTTGACTTTTTTGTTAGTTAAATGTTCCAGTAATTTATTCTAAAAATAATAGCTAATGCAGGAGGGCTGGGGAGGGGCGGGTGGCATGGTGCAGACTACATCACTAAAATTTTAGAAAAGGTATTTTAAAAAGGTCTTACTCTCATTACTGCGCTTTTATTCCGGGTGGGGAGAGGGGTTAGCAAAAGTCCTGGGGGGGGGGTGCCACCACTTTTAGGGGGATGGGCCATCCCTTGCTTAAGTTTCTGCTTTCTAAGATCTGCAATAGAGAACATCCATCGATCAGTCACTCATTGCATACTCATTTCATACTCAGGCAGATATTCCAGTAACTTGTTTCAATAATAGTAAGCAATGATGCCAACGGGGGGGGGGGGACCATCGGCTAAATTGCAGATGGAGAGGGGCACCATTGCTCTTGGTGACTAGGCACCCTCGCTAAATTTTCCACATTCTATGATGCACCATCGGCTTTATCAATAAATAAATAAATAAATATTCCAGCATTATATTCTACTAATTTAGCTAATCATAAAAGTACAAGTAGGATATGAAATAATTAAATACAACAGCATCAAGCAGAAGCAACCAAAAACAGTCGAAACCTGATGTCCAGTACGGCGAAAGTAAACAAACCCTTTTCGACCCCGCTTTGATTCCAGTCGAGGGCAGGAGGAGAAAAGTTCCGCTTTAACTCCACAAAAACCCGGAATGCGGTTCGAAGCGGGTTTTTTCCGGGTTGGAAACGCGCCATGTGAACGCGGCAACTGAGAAGTTGAAACAATGGTTTAAAAATATTCTAAACCTTCGAAAATTTTTTGGCGACCACTTTTCAGTCGCTGCGAAAGCGATTTTTCATGAAAAGAGTACTTTACGAAGATGCTTATAACTTTTTTATTTATTATTTGAATATATCAAAATGATTTAAAAACCATTTGATTGAGCAGAAAATGGCCTAAATTTCTATAACAGTCATTTTTCTGACAATTATTAACAAGTTTGAGAAAAATTGGCTCAAAAGTAGGATTTTCACGTGAAATTTTACATTTTTAGCATAAAAATTGTAATGGAAGGAGTTAAGATTCATCCTTACTTTTTTTTCTCGAATAGATATCTCAAAGGACTATTCCTGGGAGCAATATGAAGCATTTGAAGAAAGTCCTTTTTTTTATATATAATTGGTCAAACTTGGCTTCTTGGGGGAAAATGCTAAATTTGATATTTATAACTTAAAAAGGGACTGAATGAATATCTATCCAAATTTAACTGGATAATCTTTTTATAGTAGTAAATATGTTATGAGCGAAAATGTTAAGAGTGATATCTTGGTAGTTTCAGAAATATAGAGCCTCGAAGTTGTCTGAAAAATCGCATTTATTTTCAAGCCAAGAAATCTTAATAATGCAAAATTCATTCTTCTCATAATATTAGATGCGTTTTTTGAGGTATAAACTAACCCTTTTTACAAAAATATACAATGTTCAAATTTACTTTCCATTTACTAAAAGAAATAATTCAGATATTTCATTGTAAATTTGCAAGTATCGATTGCGAAATGCCTAAGAATAAAATTTGAAACAAATTCCTGTATTCTAGTATGGACACAGCGCACAGAGCGACAGCACACAGAGAGAAGGCTTTAACTCCCCAAGTAGCACACTTCATTTTTTAAGGTTGTAAAATGGTTATTAACGTTGTGACAACCGCTTAAAAACGTTTTCAAAACGTTAAAAGGTTATTTGTGCTACCTGGTCGGTGTCAAGAAATTTTGCCCAGTAATTAGTGTTGGGAAAACACAAATTTTCCGCACTAAGGCTAAGTGCTTTGTAGAAATCCGATTTTTTGGGGACACCCTACTCTACAATGTTAGGATTGGCCCAACCGGATAGTCTCTCCGGTTGAGATAATCCTAACATTCCTAAAATTGCCTGCCCTTCCGGCGCGAAGTGAGTAATGAGCGTGGGGCAGGTCCCTCACTCTGCTATTTCCTACGCTTTGTACCTCTAAACTCTTATAAATTTGTATATACATTACCAGTCCATTTGCTTTATGCCAGCTCAATCATGTTCTCTCTCTCACCCAAACAGCGAAAAAGAGCTTTGGTCTTACGCAATTTTTCTCACGATCTCGATCTGTATCGGTATGAAAGTACACGAGAAGAACTCACTTAAAATTTTTATCTTTTTAAAAAAACCAAAGGATCTCTTAAAAAAGCTTTGTGTGTAATGTCGCAGTACTCGTGTTGCGTCCATTTATGAACCTAGTAGTTCTAAGTGTAGAAACATTAAATATACCTTACATCAAATATATTGAACAAGTAATATTTGTATTTTGTAATTGACCCAGGCCTAACACTTCAAAATTCTCGATGGCGGGTGGGGGGGGGGCAATAAATGTGTTCTCTATAAAATTACGCAGAAATAGTAGAAACCACACCCACTTGCATATGAATTCACAGATTAGTTCAAGTGAACTTTTTTTTTCTCCTCCACGCCCCACCTCTTAGCGTAGAGCCTTAGGTTCCATCATCCGGGGGTCCGCGGAGCGGGCCCTCGCATGACCGGGTGCGGGAGAGTTCTAGTGAACTAGTTCAGTAGACTCGGATAAACTAAGTGAACTAGTTCACGAAAAGGAACTAAACTTTTCATCCCTAGCCTCCGACCTCATTGATGGCCAAAGCTTTTTTGCGACTTCATGAGATCAAGAAAAAAACTTGAAAAATTTATGATTGTCTTTCTTATTTGTAAGCATGCCACAATCTCAGTGGACTCTAAGCACATTCTATTACTCTATTCTAATTTGTACAAGTTTCATAAATAATAAAGTTTTTTCATGCATAAAATGAAATCAAAAGCATAACATATAAGTAGGAGACGCTTGAAATGTCAGAATAATACAGTATTATTTCTCGTCACTTTTCTGAGTATTTTCTCCTCGTAGCTAGAAAGGCTCAAACCATTACCATGTCGAAAAACGGAAAAAAAATTTCAATTAGACGATGTGTTAAGGTTGTATAAGAAAAAAAAGGGGTCCTTCTTTTTAATAAGCAATCTTTTTAAACCCCAAACAAACAATCTGAGCCTGTTTTCCAGATGACTTAATTTTAAAATTATTACTAATCCTAATACAGAAATTTATAAGCGCATTAGGAATGTTTTGACCTCCCCACGGCAGATAAGTTCTGGCTGCACCAGTGACAGAATCACACACTTCTTTCGTATGATCCGCTTTTTATATTATTTTGATATCAGGATTAGTAGTTCGTGCTATTATTATTGTTACACATAATTGAATGATTCATTTGGGGAAAAGTACAGGAAAGTATGAAGCGTAACCATTAGAGGATGACGTAAAAGTAAGTTATGAAATGTTTCTATGTATCATTATTATTTTTTAAAGGAGGAAATGGTTTGAAGTAGGCGAGAAAAAGGCGCCGAGAACTGGTCAAATTCATTCGTAGAATAGTGACTGTCTGGCTGTCCGCCGACTGGTTACCGAAAAAAGTAGGCGGAGCTACGATGAGGCGCGATATTAACAGTGATCAGTAGCCGCGTTCACATGAAGCTTTTCTGCCTCGCATTTCCCGCTCCAACCCAGAAAAAAACCGCTCGGCAAATCCACTGTTCACATGTGAAAAGAGGTTTTATTCCACAAAACGGAATTACCCAGCATGCTTAGCATTTTTACCCAGCCTCCTTTTCGCTCTGTTTACAATCTGCGCACATGTTTTGTTGGTTTTGGAAGGATTTTCACGTTATTTGAGAAAGAAAGAACTTAATTTTGTTGCGAATCTGCTGATGGATTCTTCGGCACCCGTGCTCAGCAAGCTGTGTCGCCAAATTTTTGTAGACGGCATTTGAGCGGACCGTCCCATCCAATCTGGCTTGGAAGTCCGCTTCCGACCATAACTTGATTAAGAGTTGTGTCTCCTCATCCTACCATCTTTCATTTTCATTTAA
This sequence comes from Uloborus plumipes, assembly GCA_038373865.1. Classification (NCBI taxonomy): domain Eukaryota; kingdom Metazoa; phylum Arthropoda; class Arachnida; order Araneae; family Uloboridae; genus Uloborus; species Uloborus plumipes. The sequence goes on along the minus strand of JAXGGA010003720.1, from coordinate 10,021 downwards.
ATTCGAAGTCATGGCCGAAGAGAATACCGAACGCGAAGAACGAAGACACGAAGAGAGTTTCTATTGTATTTTATCATATAATTAAGTATTTTTGTAATTTGAAGTTTTATTTTTGCTTTACTTGTTTTCTTAAAAGGTTTTTCATTTTTTTGTGTTAAGCTAAAAATGTGGTAATCTTATTGTGTGTTCATAGGGTGTGGCTTGTGAGTGATCTTTATCTAGGTTTATGTATTCTTCGTATATTTTACTTCTCATGTTTTCTTACTCTAACTATTAGTTTTGAATTTTATATTTTGTATTTCTGCCTTTTTGTATTGCATTTGGTTTATTTGAGTTAAAATGGGAGTTATACGTATGTTTAATTAGATTAAAAGAGGGAAGGGTGACAGATATGTCTCTTGTGATCTCTGTCAGATGTTCTGTCTGTTCAGGGGGGATGAGTCTGTTGCTGAGGAGAAGTACACTTGCTTAAACCTAACTTGGAATCTTCACATTCGTGAAATCCACAAAAAATATATAATTCATAAAGTTCAACTAAAACAAACTACTGATCTGCAAGTTATATCTTAGACAATTACTGACCCACGCTTGCCCCATTTGGTGCATGACAGCTGTCATCAACTTCCAAATTTTATCCTCAAGCCAGCACCTAATGCTCAGGCAAACCACTAATTAACACTGGTTTATTCAGAACGACGCCATACAGAGTGAACTGCGCATTCACTCGCTCAAATTCTGCATGTATAAACTTTCGCAATAATTCTACGACAAAATCCAGTTTGTGGAAAATCCGCTCCTTAACGACCTACCTTCTAATGATCACAGCGATCCGATACAAGAACTGTTCTTGCTTTTTATCCAGCACCTCAATAGTGTTAATCTTCCCCCCTCTTGCCTTTTTATTAACTTATCCGTAAAATTTTAATCTTTTAGCCTTTTAATCAATTTTCACCCAATGCTCAGTCTACTGTGTAATACCCATTTTACCCATTTTTTTCCCACGGCTACACAAGAGGAGCTGGCACCTTCCCTGTCTTGGCGCTAGACGGCGCCACGTCACGTCACACCATCGCCGGCTTAACAACCGACCAACCGCGGCTCACCACTGCTTCCTTGGACTTTTCCCAATGAGCTAGGCGCTACTATAGTTTTGTTTGTTCTTCTTGTAAACATTATTTATTTAGATCTAGTGGTTATGCCCGCCGTCGCGCGGGTTAAAATGCAACAAGCGAAATCGAAGAAGGCATTTTTTGTGACAACGTGGTCAGTTCAAACGGCGTGAAGGACAATAAAACCAAACTTAAATGTGTTATTTATCTGGGATGATTTTCTAGAAAGTTGCGTTTGTACTTTTGAAAGAATAAAAACAGCAATATTATATTGTCGGCACCATGCTAAAATAACGAATGTGACAAATCGCGTTTTTCTAAGTTCGAATTTTACAAATAATTAAAATGATACCTTCGAACGTTTGTTTTACACTTAAAGATATCTATAACAATTTAAAAATTGAAAATAACCAAACACGTCAGGTTTAAAAAAATTATATTCGGTGTTTTGACTCTCCTGAAAAGTGCCAATTTTCACATTCGTAATTTTAGCATGGTGCCGACGATATATTCAAAAGTGAATACTCACGAAAGAAACATTTCTTAACTGTTTGAATCGAGAGAAGCCTCAGAAAACTACGCGAAGCAAAGGCAATATCGCACGCAAAATTAGATATTGGGGGGAAGTTGAGATGAAGCACTTAATAAAGGATATAGAAAGCCTCTAAAAAAATTAGAGATTTTATGCAGAAGTTTCAATTAAAATTCTGGAATAACAACTGTGGTCAGTTGAAACATCCCCCTTTTCGCACTGATGATAGGGCTTCATTTGTAATAGCCTCGAAATAGCTATTTGCTAGAGTTTTCAAGCTCTTTTTTAATATTTTTAAAATATTTTATTTGTACTTTTGAACACGTTGTCTTATGTTTTTAACTTCATTAATTGTTCAAAGTTTTCGACTGCTTTTCTTACAAAGAACTCCCTGTCTTATCTTTTTCTAATTGGTTTCTTGATGTGCTTAGTGAGGACACAAATTGTGAAATTTTTAGCGAAATTAAACGTGTAGATTTTGAGTCTGTACAGGACATACATACATAGGTGCATTCATACATGGATTCAATTTTTATATTTAAAGATAAGATATTAAAGAACAAATAAAATTCTGTATTTGGAGTAGTTTTTCGTCATTATTATTTTTTGTTAGAATAAAAAGTGGTTTGCAAGCGACACCTCTCACACTCCCTTGAAACACTACTATTCTAGCTATTACCGGGTCAGCGCGGAAAATTGGATTGTAAAAGGTTGCCATCACAATAATGTAGTAGAAGACCGAAATGTCTAATATGTCGCGCCTACCAGTGCGCGAGAAGTCATGCCGAGTCCGCCGAATGTGCTGCCCGTTATGAACCAGCTGGGAAAATAAGTCAATATCTGCTCCCGCTACTGTGCGGAAGCTCTGATCCCCCTTCTCCTCTGTTTCATTTATGCAAAGCTCTGGCAACTTGCATAAGCTCAGACAAGTACATTTTCTTCACTGAACTTGGCGTGATTGCGTTCCCCTTTGCCCGATCTCACAAATGATACTTTAGTCCCGAGTCCAAGTGGATTTAACAATACGAGTTTTTGCAAGAGTTTTAAATTTGATGAACGAAATCTCAATTCTTTCGTTGTCATTAATTACGTGTGAAACAGAACTGGCTATAGAAATACTACCTATTCGAATCATGCCTCCGACCTCATTGTTGGCCAAGGCTTTTGCGAGATTTTTACAAGACAACTCAACATCAAATCGAAGAATAATGCTTTTCTATCTTATTTGTTCGCATGCCACAAACTCGCTGGTAGCTAAGCACATTCTATTAGAAGAAATGTTACTTAGTGCAATTATAAATGCAATTTTAACACAGGGGTATTATGCATAAAACGTTGGATTAAAAATTTGACGAAACTCGTGTCTGCAGTATCCCTGCGTTCGTGCTATAAAACGTTGGATTAAAAATTTGCAACTCACATTCCATCATTCTATTCCAATTTGTAATCACAGAAAAAAAAAACGAAACACTGAATTATTCGGCTGCTATACATGCTGAGAACAAAAGAAATGTGTCTTCTGAGTGAGTTAAGTTTTGATAAGGGGCTATATACAAAATGAAATTAATACAATATCTGAATTTTCAAATGGGAACCCCTACATTTGGTTACATAATTAGGCGCGGAGGGCCAAAATTAAGCTGGGTACCAAGCGGCATTACTTTAGGACCAGTAGAACAAAAGTTATGACCGACCAAAGATTTAGGGACCACCACCACATGTAAAATGCTACTTTCAAGGTCATAGTTCACAAAGAGTAGACAAATCATATTTTTCGAAGAAATTAACTAAAGCGAATCGCTAAAGTACGTTTGCTGTTTGTAATTAGTTAAACATTCTCGGGTTTTGTTAAAATTAGAATATGTTTTGAAACTTAGGAGAGAAAACCCTACTGTAAGAGTTCAAGGGAAAAATGCAACATTCCATCCTTTTGATTAAACAAAGATAGATGCGTACTTTTAGCTGCGCACTAATTCAGGCAGTATATACTTTCTGGAGAGAGGTTACGGTTTTAAAATGCTTGTATTTATATAAACTACTGTACTAGGATTGACAATAATGTTAAAACCGTTGCTCTGAATTAAAAAAAAACCTCCAATCCTTACAGATTATTCTGAATAACCTTCCGAGATGTCACATTTTTTTTGCAAAATCAAGTATCCACGTAAAAAGTTTTATGAATTACTGCATGTTGCATGAAAACAGACTTCTCATTAATGGACTAAAAATTGGATTGTCTCCCAGTTTTAAAATATACTTAGCAGTTTTATTTACCGTTTTGCTTTCAATGTATGATACTGTTGGAAACTGAATACCATATAAAACCGCTGAGCATATTCTGCAACTAGTGGATAAATACATCCCTCTTTCATTACATGGAAATTCCCTGCTGTTGTTTCAGTTTGCACAGTTGTATATGGGCCCTAAAATGGACGAAAAATGGTTCTTTTAGCATATCTTAAAAATAACTTAATAATTAGAGCTTCCATTAGGGATTCTCCTTTGAAACTACTTCGAGATTGTTTCTCCATCAAAATATTATATGGTTCGAGATCATCATTTTTTCAAATATTAATTTCATAATTCATAAAAAATTTAACGTTTTTATTGTTGATTCATACTTTGATATAAAAAAACAATCTTTGCCGTACATAACGTGGTTTAGGTATTATATGCACAAGTATAAAAAATATTTTTAACATTAAGGGACGGTTTTTTCTCAGTTCAATTGTGAAGTAACGACTGGAACACATTTAAAACGATTTGGAAAACAAAGTTAAATGATGTTGCTGATTACAAATATGCGATAAAAAAAGGGGGGTTTTCATAGAAAATCTTAAAGTTAATGCCAATTTTTTATATGAAGACGACCCCTTAACAACAATTTACCAATAGAAATTTGTAGATTACATTATTCCCGAAAAAATAACATATAACACGTGTCTCTAGTGTTAATGGCCTTTGAGTAAGAGCGAGTGTTTGGTTTTTTTTTTCTATGACTGTACAACTTTTATAAATAACAGAACTTTTTCATGCATAAAGTGAAAACAAAAACATAACATATAAGTAGGAGACGCTTGATATGTCAGAATAATACAGTATTTCTCGTCACTGTTTTGCGTATTTTCTCCTCGTAGCTAGAAAGGCTCGAACCATTACCATGTCGAAAAACGGAAAAAGTGTTTCAATTAGACGATGTATTACGGTGGTATAGGAAAAAAACAGGGTCCTATCTTTAAATAAGCAATCTGCTAAATCCCCAAACAAGCAATCTGGACCTGTTTTCCAGAGGGTTTAGTTTTAAAATTATTACTAATCCTAATACAGCAGTTTATAAGCGAATTATGAATGTTTGGACTTCTCCAAGGAAGATAAGTTCTGGCTACACCAGTTTCAGAATCACTCACTTCTTTCGTATGATCCGCTTTATATATATTTTTTGCTATTAGGATTAGCAGTTCGTGCTATTATTATTGGTACACATAATTGAATGATTCATTTCAGGAAAAGTACAGGAAAGTCTGAAGCGTAACCATAAGAGGATGACGTAAAAGTATGTTACAAAGTGTTTCCATACATCATTATGGTTTTTTAAGGAAGGTAATGTTTCGATGCAGACTAGAAAAAGGCGCGGGAGAACTTATCACGTTCATAGACTGGTGAGTGTCTGTTTGTCCGCTGGACTGGTTATCGAGAAAAAGTGGGCGGAGCTATGACGAGATTTGATTTTAAGTGAGTGACGTTCGCATTTTCGCGGATTCCAACCATGAGAGGAGAGACTTGTCAGTTTACTCGCAGGATTATTTTGCTTTCTCAGCCTGCATTTCATTTATTTCACTTTTACACGATTTTTTAGTTATGAAATATATTTTTCTTCTTTTGTTTTATTCGGGGGGGGGGGGGTTGAAGCAAAGGTAAGAATCCTTGAACTCTATTTACTCATTCTTATGCAAACAAAAATCAAACATTGTAACACATTTCTGTTCGTGAAAATTAAGAATTTATTAAGCTATGTTGTGAAAAATGAGGAAAGATTATTTTATTTAAAAAAAAACCCGATGAAATTAAAGAATGTTGTATAATGAATTCATTCAGAGGCAAAGTATGAAATTTCAACCCAGATCAAATGAAATTTAAACAAAAATCAACTGAACATACTGACAGAAGCACTATTAGAATTTAGATAAAAATATTTTTGGAAAAAAAAAATCGAACCGACTTCAGAGCTTCAGTTGGAAATTGTTGCAAAAAAGAAAATAATAGTGTTGTTCTTTGAACACCATCGATACCTTTTTTAAATATGAGTTTTGCTGTCGGCACAAACACAATATGCAGAATCATGCTTACTGAAACTCAATTACAAATATAAATTTAAATTATTTCAGATTCTTTAATCGCATTCGCGTACATTACTTGACTACCACATACTTATGTTATAGTACAAATATTTCGTTCTTAATTTTCAATGTTTTTTCAGAAAAAAGCAAAATATAAGTTTCGCATCATTTTACCTATCGTTTCTGCACCGACTTCAAAACTTATGTTTAAAATTAGTGTCGGATTGCGTTGAAAGAATAAAAATATTTTTACTTCTGAGAGCAATTTTCAACTAAAGTTCTGAAATGTGTTTGATTTTTCTTTAAATTTTATTTTCTATTGTTTATAGTGCAAATGTAAGGGAATGTGGGGCAAAGGGAAATAGTTAAGATAGCTGACCTATTTCAAAATGAATGCATCAGAAATTTGTTCTGAAAGTTATTGTACATAAAGATTGAATAATGTATTTTGTTTGACAACTTGCATTGAAATTTTATTTTTCATTTTTAGTAGTTATTTTGCTCCTTCAAAAAAAGATAGACAGTTTCCACCTTAAAACACCATGGGGCAAAGTAAAAAATGCATTATTTTTGCTATGAAAGATGATTTTATGATTAACAGTAATTTTCATAATAGACATGTAAACAAACGAATAAATGACTTATCTAATGGAAAATAAACGAATAAATAAAACAGCAAATTAATGAACTCTTTAATTCATGAGAAAAAGGAATGAGTGAGAATAAAATAGAGAACGAATAAGAAAATAAGTGAACGAATGAATAAATAAGAGAATTAATAGGTAAAAGAATGCAAGCTAATTAACAAATAAATACGTACGTGATTTAAAAAATGAATGCCCAAGTAAACGAAATTAACTATTTCACTTTGCCCTGCTTGCATTTGACAAATTTCATTGAACATTTAAAATCAAAATTCTCTTAATATAAACGAAATAAGTAATGTACTGAATACCAGTAGATCTCAATTGATCCTTAAAATGATAATTACAAAAAATTTTTAAGTATCATAACATTTTTTTTTTTTTTGAAAAAACACGAATATTACAATAAGTGTATCAAATTTTGAAAAGGACGTGTATAATTTTTTTTGTTGATCTTTAAATCTATCTAGTTGTTGACAGGAATAGATTGTTTGTCTCCGGAGTTTGTTAAAATATTGCTAGATAGATGGGGCTGCAAACTGAAAATATTTTACCATTTCACTTAGCCCCCACATTCCCCTACTTGTGTTACCATCTACATATATATTTTTTTTTTTTTCAGATTTTTCTCTTCATGTTAACTGGTAAACATATCTGTTGGGGAATGCATATCCTAAAGACAAAATTTTAGTTCTAACTAATTTGACCGCGCTTTATAAGAAAACAACTTCCCCAACACTAAAGAACTTTAAATATATAACATACATTATTCAGGTTCGATAAATAATTATGATACTTAGCTGTATATATGATAGATACACTTGTTCAGGCATAAAGGAGACAGTTGTAAACTCATAGGGCTTTATTTCGCTGAAATACAACATTCGAAAATCTAGTCTCATGCATCTTGCTAATGGCAAGCAATAGGCTCTAGCAGTTTGACAAGTGGCTCGTGCTTTTAAGGCAACAAACTGGTACTTCGTTACAGCGCCACCTGCCAAAGCATCAATTAAAATTTTCAAATTATAAAAATGAATAATTAAATAATAGTTCAAGAGTTACTCAACTCGAGCAGTTTCTCAACAATATCGTTTGTTCACATGTGCCCATGTGCCCCCTTCTCCCCTAATTGAACGAACATTGGAGCAATAGTAAGTAAATCTCAAAATAATGTTATCAAGCAGTTTGCGAAAATAGTGCATGCACTTGTTGGGGAACCGCTACTTTAATTCAGAGAACTTTTTAATTTTTTCTCATCTAAATTTTCTGAAGTTCCCTGCGCCCTCTTCTCTCTGAGTCTCTGCTCAGCCCATCTGAAATGATTTGACTGCGTACACCGTTACCTTCCGTGACCTCTCATTGGGGCACTCCTGATCTTCACCAATCTATGAGAAGAGGCTTTCCTACCGCCCCCGCCCAAAACACGTAATCTCAAGCCAATTTCAAAATCTATCCACCGCCCCCTTACTGCCCAAAATACGTTCACCTCCCCTTAACATCTTCCAAACGCCCACCGGGGGCGGTATTGCGCCATTTATCCCTGCTAAGTTTCCGACGAATAAGTTGCAACCAGGTTTTTATATCAGAGAATGGTAATAACCAACTGAACCGCGATTCCTCGATGCCTCAAAAATGTCGTTTAAGATTTCACGTACAACTGTTCTTCGCGAGTGAAATCGCTCAAGGAACAGACAGACATGAGAAGCCGCAGGAAAGGAATACAATATTGCTCACTATTTTTGTTTTTTAAAATTATTAGCCAATTAACTAACTGTTGTGCTGTTATATTGAGAGGTTGAAACAATGGTTTAAAAATAATCTAAACCTTCGAAAGTTTTTTGGCGACCACTTTTCAGTCGCAGCGAAAGAGATTTTTCATGAAAAGAATACTTTAGGAAGATGTTTAGAACTTTTTTATTTATGAATATATCGAAATGATTTAAAAACCATTTGATTGAGCAGAAATGGCCTAAATTTCTATAAGTCATGTTTCTGACAATTATTAACAATTTGAGAAAAATTGGCTCAAAAGTAGGATTTTCACGTGAAATTTTACATTTTTAGCATAAAAATAGTAATGGAAGGAATTAAGATTCATCCTTACTTTTTTTTCTCGAATAGATATCTCAAAAGACTATTCCTGGGAGCAGTATGAAGCATTTGAAGAAAGTCCCTTTTTTATATATAATTGGTCAAACTTGGTTTTTTGGGGAAAAAATGCTAAATTTGATATTTATATCTTGAAAGGGAACTGAATGAGTATCTATCCAAATTTAACAGGATTATCTTTTTATAGTAGTAAATATGTTATGAGCGAAAATGTTAAGAGTGATATCTTGGTAGTGTCAGAAATATAGAGAGTCGAAGTTGTCTGAAAAATAGCATTTATTTTCAAACCAAAAAATCTTCATAATTCAAAATTTATTCCTGTCATAATATTAGATGCGTTTTTTGAGGTATAAACTAACCCTTTTTACAAAAATATATAATATTTAAATTTACTTTCCATTTACTGAAAGAAATAATTCAGATATTTCATTGTAAAATTTGCAAGTATCGATTGCGAAATACATAAGAACAAATTATTAAACAAATTCTTATATTCTAATATGGACACAGCGCACAGAGTGACATACTGGCCGAAAATCTCCCAAACTCGCGCATTTTGAGATAGCATCTTCTATTTGGGCTCAAAATGAGGCAAAATTCTTGTATGTCGTACTACTGCTACAATTTTGAATTTTTTAGCCCCTTAAATCCGACAGAACTCGGAATGAGCCCAAGTCGCGATTTCGAAACTGAAAAAGTGACTATATTTTTTCCTGGATGCAGAGTGAAAACCGAGGAATCGGATGATAAAACATGATTTGGTGTTGCAGGGGGTTTTAATGCTGCGAACTTTTAAAAAGGAATGGAAAGTTGTAGGTTAGATTAAAACAATATTTGTTCTTGCTCGGGAGATCTTATGAAGACAGTGAAAACCCAGTTTTCCAGTAGAAAATCTTGTTTTTAACAACTAACGTATAGAAAGAAGCATTTTTACTGGCCCTGCAATAACTGGCCTCAAATAATATTAAATTCGATTCTAAAAGGGCCCCAGAGGCCCCGAACTTCAAAAATATTTTCTTAGAGGACTCCCCTCTAACACCAGCATCGACGACCTTGCGGAGGAACTTCGCCAACTTGACTTTGAAGTTTTCAAAAATAACCGAATGACCGGAAGGGATACCCCCCCCCCCCCCCCAAGCAGCACAAAGGCGTTCAAAACACGTTCTGCAACACGTACAGAGCGCACCAGCCTGCACGCTCAAAACACGTTCTCGCAGCACGTGTTGTCAACGTCTATGTGTCTCATCTATCGATGGTAATATGACACGTCGAAATCTGGGTAGTTGACCC